>JANIIK010000774.1:37500-47500 GCA_027704905.1 Muraenolepis orangiensis
AGCCTGAAGCACAAACACACACACACACACACACACACCCACCCACCATTAGAGATTTAAGTTACTACTACTACTACTACTACTACTACCAACACTACTACTACTACCACTACAACTACCACTACTACCACTACCAACACTACTACTACTACCACTACTACGACTCCTACTACCTACTACTACTACTACTACTGCCAACACTACTACTACTACTACTACCAACACTACTACTACTACGACTCCTACTACTACCACCACTACAACTACTACTGTATATTATTACTACTACTACTACGCACTGTAAATCATCTCACTGTAACTTTGCACTGTAAATTCTATTTCAAATTCTAATTCACTCTTCACTTTTCACATGTCACTTTTTCAGTATTCATCTGAGTTATTTATTAATATATTATTACTGCCAATTTGCACTATACGTATTGTTGTGTATTGTATATACCTACGTATTACTGTAATAATACTGTCAATTGTGCAATTCATCTTCATCTATCAATACATTTAGATTTCATTTAGTATTATTTTAACTATATTTTTGTTATACTAGTTTTATTTAGTTAGTTGTTGTTTTTGTTTTTTAGCTTAGGTATTAGTATTTTTGTGTGTGCATTTATTCCCCCTGTGTCAACTGTTGCACCTTAATTTCCCTCGGGATTAATAAAGTAATCTGAATCTGAATATCGCTACCAACACTACTACTACCACTACCACTTCTAATATCGCTACCAACACTACTACTACAACTATCGCTACCACTACTACTACTACCACCACCACTAGTTCTACCACTACTACTACTACCAACACTACCGCGACCAACACTACTACCACTACCACCAACACTACTACTACTACTAACACTACTACTACCAACACTACTACTACTACTACCAACACTACTACTAATACTACTACTAGCAACACTACTACTACTACCAACACTACTACTACTACTAACAACACTACTACTACTGCTACCACTAGTTCAACCACCACTTCTACTACTACTACCACTGCTACTACACCTACTACCACTACTACTATTACCAGTACCACTACTACTACCACTATTACGACTACCCTTACTAATACTGATTTCGCTACTAATACTACTACTACTACTACCAGTACCACTACTACTACTACCACTACTACCACCACCACCACGACCACTACTACTACTACCAACACTACTACTATGACTACCAACAACACTAATATATTAAAAATATATTAAACACTAAATATTATTATTTTTTGGTCAACGCACTGCAAATCACTCTTCAAATTCACTTTTTCACTTTACACATGTCACTTTCAGTTGATTTATTTATTAATATATTATTCTGCCAATTTGCACTATACGTATTGTTGTGTATTGTATATACCTACGTACTACTGTAATAATACTGTAAATTTATCTTCATTTATCAATACATTTAGATTTCATTTAACTATATTTTTGTTTAACGTTTTTTAGCTTAGGTATTAGTATTTTTTGTGTGTGCTTTTATTCCCCCTGTGTCAACTGTTGCACCTTAATTTCCCTCGGGATTAATAAAGTTATCTGTATCTGTATCTGTAATACTACAGCTACCAACACTACTACTACCAACACTACTACCACTACTACTACCACCACTAATACTACTACTACCGCTACTACTACCAAGACTACTACTACTACCACCACAACAACTACTACTAATATTGTCTACTACTACCACTACTGTCTACCACTACCACCACTACAACTACTACTACCACTTCTAATATCGCTACCAACACTACTACTACAACTACTACTATCGCTACCACTACTACTACTTTTACTACTAAAACCACTATCGCTACCACTACTACTACTACCACCACCACTAGTTCTACCACTACTACTACTACTACTACTACCACCAACACTACTTCAACTACTGCGACCTACACTACTACCACTACCAACACAACTCCTACTACTACCACCACTGCTACTACCACTACCACCAACTCTACTACTACTACTATTACTACCACTACCACCAACACTACTACTACTACTCCTACCTCCACCACCACTACTACCACTACTACTACTACTACTACCACTACTGTCTACCACCACCACCAATACCACTACCACTACCAATACTACCACTACCACTACTACCAACACTACTACTACTACTACCACCACCAACACTACTTTTACTACCGCTACCAACACTACTCCTACTAATACCACTACTACTACCACCACCATCAACACTACTACTACTATTATTTCTACTACTATCACTATTACTACTATATCTATTACTACTACCAACACTACTACTATCACCACCACCACCACCACTACCAACACCACCACCACTACTACCACCACCACCAATACAACTACTACCACCACCAATACTACTACTACCACCACCACCACTACTACTACTGCCACTACTACTACCACCAATACTACTACTGCTACCATCACCACCACAACTACTACTACTATCACCACCACCACCAGTACCACCACTACCAACACCACCACCACCACCACCACTACTACTACCACCACCATTTCCACTACTACTACTACTACTACCACTACTACTACTACTACTACCACTACTACCACCACCACTACTACTACTACCACCACTACTACTACTGCTACCATCACCACCATAACCACCACCACTACTACTACAATCACCACTACCACCAGTACCACCACTACTACTACCACTACCAACACCACCACCACTACTACTACTACCACCACCACTACTACCACTTCCACAACCACTACTACCAATACTACTACTACCACCACCACCACTACTAATATACCACTACTACCACTACTACTACTACCACCACCACTTCCACTACTACTACTACTGCTACCATCACCACCACCACTACTACTACTATCACCACCACCACCAGTACCACCACTACAACTACCACTACCAACACCACCACCACTACTACTACTACCACCACCACTACTACCACTTCCACCACCACTACTACCAATACTACTACTACCACCACCAGTTCTACCACCACCACTATCACTACTACTACTACTACTGCCACTACTACTACTATCACCACCACCACCACTTCCACTACTACTACTACCACCACTACTACTACTACTGCTACCATCACCACCACAACTACTACCACAACCACCACTACTACTACAATTACCACTACCACTACCACCACTAATACTACTACCACCACCACTACTACACTACTACTACTGTCTACCACTTCTACTACTACTACCACCACCACTACCACCAGTAACACCAGTACCACTACTACTACTACTACCACCACCACCACTACTACTACTGCTACTATTATTTCTACTACTATCACTATTACTACTATATCTATTACTACTACCAACACTACTACTATCACCACCACCACTACTACTACTACCACCACCAATACAACTACTACCACCACCAATACAACTACTACCACCACCAATACTACCACCACCACCACCACCACCACCACCACCACTACTACTACTACTACTACTGCCACTACTACTACCACCAATACTACTACTGCTACCAGCACCACCACAACTACTACTACTATCACCACCACCACCAGTACCACCACTACCAACACCACCACCACTACTATTACTACTACCACCACCACTTCCACTACTACTACTACTACTACCACTACTACTACTACTACTACCACTACTACTACTACTACTACCACCACTACTACTACTGCTACCATCACCACCATCACCACCACCACTACTACTACTATCACCACTACCACCAGTACCACCACTACTACTACCACTACCAACACCACCACCACTACTACTACTACCACCACCACTACTACCACTTCCACAACCACTACTACCACTACTACCACCAGTTCTACCACTACTACTACCACCACCACTTCCACTACTAATACCACCACCAATACAACTACTACCACCACCAATACTACCACCACCACCACCACCACTACTACTACTGCCACTACTACTACCACCAATACTACTACTGCTACCAGCACCACCACAACTACTACTACTATCACCACCACCACCAGTACCACCACTACCAACACCACCACCACCACCACCACTACCACTACTACTACCACCACCACTTCCACTACTACTACCACTACTACTACCACTACCACTACTACTACTACTACTACCACCACTACTACTACTGCTACCATCACCACCATCACCACCACCACTACTACTACTATCACCACCACCACCAGTACCACCACTACTACTACCACTACCAACACCACTACTACCACTTCCACCACCACTACTACCAATACTACTACTACCACCACCAGTTCTACCACCACCACTATCACTACTACTACTGCTACCATCACCACTACTACTACCACCACCACTACTACCACTTCCACCACCACTACTACCACTTCCACCACCACTACTACCAATACTACTACTACCACCACCAGTTCTACCACCACCACTATCACTACTACTACTGCTACCATCACCACTACTACTACTATCACCACCACCACCAGTACCACCACTACTACTACCACTACCAACACCACCACCACCACTACTACCACCACTACTACCAATACTACTACTACCACCACTACTACCACCACCACCAGTTCTACCACCACCACTATCACTACTACTACTACTACTACTGCTACTACTATCACCACCACCACCACTTCCACGACTACTACTACCACCACTACTACTACTGCTACCATCACCACCACAACTACTACCACAACCACCACTACTACTACAATTACCACTACCACTACCACCACTAATACTACTACCACCACCACTACTACTATACTACTACTACTGTCTACCACTACTACTACTACTACCACCACCACTACCACCAGTAACACTACTACTACCACAACTACTACTACTGCTACCACTACCACTACTACCACCACCACAACTACTACTACTATCACCACCACCACCACTACTACTACCACTACCAACACCACCACCACTACTACTACCACCACCACCACTACTACCACTACTACCACTTCCACCACCACTACTACCAATACTACTACTACTACTACTATCACCACCACTTCCACTACTACTACTACCACCACTACTACTACCGCTACCATCACCACCACAACTACTACCACAACCACCACTACTACTACAATTACCACTACCACTACCACCACTAATACTACTACCACCACCACTACTACTATACTACTACTACTGTCTACCACTACTACTACTACTACCACCACTACTACTACTGCCACCACCACCACCACCACCACTACATCTACTACCACTACCACCACTAACGCTACCACCACCACCACTACTAATATACCACTACTACTACTACTACTACCACGACCACCACTACTTTCACTAGTTCTACCACCACCACTAATATACTACTACTACTACTACTACCACCACTACTACTATCACTAGTTCTACCACCACATCTACTACTACCACCCCCACCAGTACTACTACTACTACCACCACCACCACCACTACCACCAGTACCACTACTGTCTACCACCACTACTACCACCGCTACTACTATTACCACTACCACTACCACCACCACCACCAGTACCACTACTCATTTTACCACTACTACTACTACCACCACCACAACTACTACTACTGTCTACTACAACCGCTACTGCTACTGCTACTACTACCACTACTACTACAAACACTACTACCACTACCACTACTACTATCGCTACCAACACTACAACCATTACTAAAACTCAAACTGTATACGGGACTTACCGTTGAAGCTGGGTTTGAAGCCGGGGGGTGGGGGCGGGGCCCCGTCGTTGTCGTCGTCACGGTGATAACCTCTGCCGTCGTCCGGCTGGCCTCCCTGGCGGCGGTGGCCGCCGCCATCTTGTGCAGAGTTCCTGCTGAGGAAGAGCTTGTAGACGCCGAACGCGAGCAGCAAGAGAACGCCCACCACCACTAAACCGCCGGAGCCGTCCGATGATGAGCCCTGATGATGCTGCTGGTTGCCATGGTGATGAGGATGCTGCTGCTGCTTGTTGTTGTTGTTGTCGCCGGAAAAAGCGCTAAAAAAGTTGGAGGCGAATTCCCCGAAGCCTAAAAAAGAACCAAAAAGGAAAGTTTGGTTTGGTTCATTCATTCAAGATGGCATAAAAACATAACACAAAATAATGTATTCATATCAGAATAGAATATATATATATTTGTTCATTTGTACTATTTAAAAAAAAATTTAAAGGTACGGTTCGATCAGTGACAGCCAGGAAAGACTGGATGACAACCATGAATAGTGTGGCGACTACTGGAGAGTCAGTGACAGCCCGGAGAGACGGCAACCGGGGCAGAAAGGGTCGGCAACCCAATCTGCATCCTCTGAGAGGAGGAACTCAACCAAGCTACGATGAACTTAATGGAAAAATACCCCCAGGGGTGCCCGAGAAGGGGGGAGGATGAGCACCCCAGTCTGACGGACACAACGGTAACAGACCCAGGCAACGGACAAACGACTATGAGCAAGCAGTGTACAAGCGGTAAAGTCTGCAAGAACATCCATGGCTTAAAGATCCACCGAGCGAGGATGAAGTGCCCGTTGGGAGCAGAAGCAACACAACGCACAGGTGTTACACCTGGTGAGACGCAGGAGGTGCCAGGCCCGGAGTCACCCCATAGTGCCCAGAACCTCCAAGTGTTGCAGACAACTCCCTCGAGCATCAAGTCTGACAGGAGGCGGATCAAATGGCCTGCAGCTAGCATGACCTCACTCTGGAAGCAGTTCGATGACGATGTCGACCAAATTCTGGAGGAAATGGCGAAGGGAGAGGCCGACAGGAAGCTACAAGCTATGACAACAATCATTGTCAGCATCGCAGCTGAACGGTTCGGCGAGGAGGAGAAGAAAAGCTCCGGAACATCTTACTCAAAGAATTAAAGAGCTGTAAGGATCCACAACATCAGAAAGGAGATGAAAGTGCTGAAGTCCCAGTACAAGGTGGCAGGAGAAGAGGAACGCACTGGCCTAGCCCAGCTAATGTGCATCCTTCGGAAAAACATCAGAGTTCTCCGCCGGGCCGAGTGGCATCAGAGGCGGCGCGAGAGAGCACGTAAACGTGCTGCTTTCATCGCTAACCCCTTCAAGTTCATTAAGGATTTGCTGGGGCAGAAGCGCAGTGGCAAACTGGCCTCCTCGCAGGATGACATAGACCAACATCTGAAGCAGACGTACAGCGACCCCGCAAGAGAGCAGGAGTTGGGAGAGTGTAACAACCTCATAGACCCCCCTGAACCAGAAGTGCAGTTCAACATGTCGGAGCTGCAGCGAAAGGAAGTCAGGGAGGTTGTCCGCAAAGCAAGGGCAAGCTCTGCTCCAGGACCGAGTGGCACTTCATACAAGTGTATAAGTACTGTCCCAAACTCCTGCTGCGTCTGTGGTACATCTTGCGAGTCTTCTGGAGAAGGGGGAGGATCCCTGATCAATGGAGAGTGGCTGAAGGGGTATGGATCCCGAAGGAGGAAAACTCCACTCAGCTAGACCAGTTCCGCATCATCTCCCTGCTGTGTGTTGAGGCAAAGGTTTTCTTCAGCTCTGTTTCCAAACGGCTGTGTACCTACCTGGCAGAGAACACCTACATCGATACATCTGTCCAGAAAGGTGGCATTTCAGGAATGCCAGGATGTCTGGAGCATACCGGTGTGGTGACACAGCTTATTCGGGAGGCCAGAGAGAACAAGGGCAACCTGACAGTGCTGTGGCTTGACCTGGAGAATGCATTCGGCTCCATTCCACACAAGCTGGTTCAGTTCACTTTGACAAAACATCATGTCCCAAGCAGGTGTAGAGACCTCATCGCTGATTATTACAGCAATTTCAGGATGAGGGTCTCTTCAGGAGCAATAACATCCAGTTGGCACAAGGTGGAGATCGGTATCATCACAGGGTGTACTATCTCTGTGACATTGTTCTCCCTAGCCATGAACATGCTCACTAAGTCTGCTGAGCCAGAGTGCAGAGGGCCCCGCACGAATTCCGGACAACGGCAACCACCCATCAGGGCATTCATGGATGACCGCACAGTCATGACAGAATCAGTCCCAGGCTGCCGGTGGATTCTGAAGGGGCTTGAAGAGCTGGTGGAGTGGGCCCGGATGCGTTTCAAACCCGCCAAATCCAGATCAATGGTGCTGAGGAAAGGGAAGGTGGTGGACAAGTTCCGGTTTAACATCGCAGACACAGCCATCCCATCTATCTCAGAGAAGCCAGTCAAGAGCATAGGAAAAGTTTTTGACTGCTCTCTGAGAGATACAACATATATCCAGTCGACCTGCACTGAGTTGGATGGCTGGCTGAAATCCGTGGACAAGTCAGGCCCATCTGGGAAGTTTAAAGCCTGGGTCTACCAACATGGCATTCTTCCCAGGATTCTGTGGCCCCTCCTTGTCTATGCGATCCCTATCTCAACAGTTGAGACCCTAGAGAGGAGGGTCAGCAACCACCTCCGGAGATGGCTTGGGTTACCAAGGAGCCTGAGCAGTATTGCACTCTACGGGAACACCAACAAGCTGCAACTGCCTTTCAAATCCTTGGAGGAGGAATTCAAGGTAACTAGAGCCAGAGAAGTGGTTCAATACAGGGACTCAAGTGATCCGAAGGTGGCTAAAGCAGGGATCCAAGTGAGGACTGGCAGGAAATGGAGGGCAGAGGAAGCAGTTCAAGAGGCAGAGGCAAGGCTGCGTCACAAGAGCCTGGTGGGAGTGGTCACACGAGGTCGAGCTGGGCTAGGATCCTTTCCAACTCCCCAAATGAACACCAGGGGGAAGGAAGGGCGCCGTCTTGTTCAGGAGGAGGTGAGAGCAGCAGTGGAGGAGACAAGAACCTGCAAGGCAGTGGGAATGAAGCATCAGGGAGCTTGGACGAGATGGGAGAATGCGGTTTCGAGGAAAGTGACCTGGGCTGAGCTTTGGAAAGCCGAGCCTCGCCGCATCAATTTCCTAATCCAGGCAGTGTATGATGTGCTTCCAAGCCCATCAAATCTGCACACATGGGGCATAGCAGAGACACCAGCATGCCCATTGTGTTCCAAGCGAGGAACCCTGGAACACATCCTCAGTTGCTGTACAAAGGCACTTGGAGATGGACGGTACAGGTGGAGGCATGACCAAGTCCTGAAGACCATTGCTGAAGCCATCAGCGCAGGACTGGCGTGGTCAAAGCAGTTCCGACACTCTGCCACATCGCCTTTGTCAGAGCTGGGGACAAGCCAACTTCTGCCAGAAAAACATCTGCAGGCATCCTGACATCTGCAAGAGACTGGCAGTTGTTGGTGGACCTTGAACATCAGCTGAAGTTCCCCAGCCATATTGCAGTCACCACCCTGCGACCAGACATTGTTCTTGTGTCTGAGTCCACCAAGCAAGCTGTGCTGCTGGAGCTGACAGTCCCGTGGGAAGATCGCTTGGAAGAAGCCTTTGAAAGGAAGCTCTCCAAGTACGCAGGACTGGTCAGCGACTGTCAGCAGGCTGGTTGGAGAGCAAGGTGTTTCCCGGTGGAAGTTGGATGCAGAGGATTCGCAGCCCGTTCCTTGGTCAGAGCCTTCGGCAGTTTAGGCATCGAGGGAGTGAGAAAGAGGAGAGCCATCCGCAGTACCACCGATGCGGCAGAGAGGGCCTCAAGATGGCTGTGGCTCAAAAGAGGGGAGCCATGGAGTCATGGTAGCTAGCTAGCCATCTGGACACAAGCTGGGGTCTGATCAGCCCCGGCTGGGTCACCTGGAGGAGGGCGTATGATGTTGCGAGACCCGAAACGTCCTATGATTCCAGGAACATCACTGAAGATGTGTCCAGACTAGGCATCAGTAGATGTATGTACACAGCGACGTTAGATGTATATATTGA
>JANIIK010000774.1:52500-162625 GCA_027704905.1 Muraenolepis orangiensis
TATTTTAAACATTATTCAACAACTGTACATTATTATAATATTACCATGCAAACTTTACTGTACACATTTACACTTTTAGATGCCAAATTGCTTTCGATCCTGTACTTGTATACATTTGAATCTAATCTAATCTAATACACAATATGTACAGTGGTTAAATAGGACGTCAGAACAACTCCACTAGGTATCATGCATAGTTAATCATTTGATTATTGATATTTTCAAAACATAAAATCGAGTACACATAAATACATAGCTTTAGTTATCAACACAATGTGAAACGCCTTGGGACATTTTGGTATATATATATATACATATATATATATATATATATACATATATATATATAAGTATATGTATATATATATAAGTATATGTATATATAGATAGATACAGACAGACAGATAGACAGATAGATAGAGATATATATATATATATATATATATATATCCATATATAGATATATATATACATGCATATACATTTGGTATATATAAATAAAGTAATAAAGTAGTGATGAACGAACCTTCATTCCAGCTGTGGACTCGAACCACCGAGAGACAAAAATGGACCAAAACAACCAGCAGTACGAACCTCTTCATGTTGACTTTGATTATTATGAATATTATTATGAATATAATTATGAATAATATTATAAATACACACCGATACCTTTCCAAACGGTTTTAAAACTTCGACGACGAGGAGGCAACCGCCTGCAAAACATAAATAGGAGTTTCCGGGTGTGACGTCACATGTTTACGAATCCATTCGTAGTCTAGTCTAGTCGGCCAATTGGGAGAGGCCACGCGACGTATTCTGACGTCGTGACGTAGCCACGTCTCCTAGTGGTACAATGGGGGTACTGCATGGGGCTCCCCCTAGTGTTTAAGGCCGTGTTCCATTTCAGGGTCTGCAGCCTTAAGGCTGCAGTCTTAAGGCTGCAGACCCTGAAATGGAACACGGCCTTATTGTGTGTGTGTGTGTGTGTGTGTGTGTGTGTGTGTGTGTGTGTGTGTGTGTGTGTGTGTGTGTGTGTGTGTGTGTGTGTGTGTGTGTGTGTGTGCGTGCGTGCGCGCGTGTGTGTGCGTGGGTGGGTATGTGCTAGTGCAGGGGTGTCAAACTCATTTTCACCCCGGGCCACATCAGCATTATGGTTGACCTAAAAGGGCCAGTTGTAACTGTAAGACTGTATAAATATAACTAATACTTAACATATTAAATAACTGTCACTGCATTTGATTATTATTTATTGAAATGTACAAATATTATACATACATTAACATAAAGCAGGCACACTGTGTTAGAAATAAATCAGTAAACATTTGGCTGCATGAACACATACACCTGTAAACACACTGAATACATTGCTACACATACAAATATATGTAATTAACTCAAAATAACAATAAGGGTTGTCTCAGTTCACAACTATACTGGTCAAGTTCTGGGTGAAGTTGATGAGGTGATGCTGCTTGACCTTGAACACACCAAGTAGATCCCTAGGACACCATATCACACACCATCCTCATCTTGATCATGTTCTGAAAATAACAAACACAAAACAAAATGCAAGCACAATCATTACATTGCACACATATTACACTGTGCTTATTCATGGTTGAAAAACATTTTATTATATTTTTAATTCAGGTTTTTGAAAATGCTTACCTATTTTTTTTCTGGCCAGATGCCTGACACCGTTTTCCCGTGGTCAGTCTGTCAATGTCTGGCTTCAGGTCTTGTGCTGTAGCAATCCGTAGAACAGCGTGTCGGTGATGCGTGATCTGTCTCTAAGCCTATTTGTACGGCACTTGATACTGCGGTATCGCCTGCCTGACAGTAAAAGTGAGTACAGTTCGTAGCTGGGGTGGGCAATGTCTTTTATGATGCGTTTGGCCTTGGCCACGCACCGCTGATTGTATATATCCAGGAGGGAGGGGAGCTCACCTTCAACGATATACTGGGCCGTCCGCACCACCCTTTGAAGCGCTCTGCACTCGAGTAGGGTGCAGTTTCCGTACCAGGCGGTGATACACCCTGTAAGAACACTCTCGATGGTGCCGTTATAGAATGTTCTCAGGATGCGGGGGCCCATGCTGAATTTCTTCAGACGCCTGAGGAAATACAGGCGTTGTTGGGCCCTTTTCACCACGTGTGTGGTGTGTGTGGACCATGTGAGCTCCTCGGAGATGTGCACGCCGAGGAACTTGAAGCTGCTGACCCTCTCTACTGCAACACCGTCGATGGAGATAAGGCTGTGCTCTCCCCTCTGCTTCCTGAAGTCCATGATCAGCTCCTTGGTCTTCTTGACGTTGAGGGCGAGGCTGTTCTCCTGGCACCACTTCTCCAGCGATCCGACCTTCTCCCTGTAGGCTGTCTCGTCGTCGCCGGCGATCAGGCCCATCACTGTCGTATCGTCAGCAAACTTGATGATGACGTTGAAGCTGTGCATAGCCATGCAGTCGTGGGTGTAGAGGGAGTAGAGGAGAGGGCTCAGCACGCATCCCTGGGGGGCTCCCGTGTTGAGGGTCAGTGGCTCTGAGGTGGTGCTGCCCATCCTCACCACCTGGCGGCGGTCCGACAAGAGGTCCAGTATCCAGCTGCACGTGCATGGGGGCAAGCCTAGACCTCTAAGCTTGGTGTCGAGCTTGGCAGGAACTATCGTGTTGAACGCTGAGCTGTAGTCCACAAACAGCATTCGCACATAACAGTTCTTTCCGTCCAGGTGGGAAAGGGCAGTGTGGAGGGCCATGGCAATTGTGTCGTCCGTGGATCTGTTTTGCCGATATGCAAATTGCCATGGGTCCAGCGTGGCAGGTAACACGGAGAAAATAAAGTCCTTGACCAACCTCTCGAAGCATTTGCTGACATTCGAGGTGAGGGCTACAGGTCTATAGTCATTCAGGCATGTTACCTTGGGTTGTTTAGGGACAGGCATGATGGTGGACATCTTGAAGACCGCGGACACAACAGCTTGGGACAGGGAGAGGTTGAATATGTCTGCAAAGACTCCTGCCAGCTGGTCTGCGCATGCTCTGAGGACGCGGCCCGGGATGTCGTCGGGGCCTGCCGCCTTACGGATGTTCAGCCACTTGAAGGTGCGGCGCACATCCGCCTCCGAGATGCTCAGCAGGCTGGTCTCCTCAGGCGGCGCTGGCTTCGGCGGGCTGCCGTTCACGTCGAACCGAGCAAAAAAAGTATTTAGCTCTCCTGGGAGGGAGGTAGAGAAGTTCTCTACACAAATGGTTCTCCCTCTGAAGTTCGTTATCATCTGCAGCCCCTGCCACATACCCCTCGCGTCGTGGCTCTCGTATATTCCTCCCTATTACCGGAGCCAAAGGCGGCGTTACGCGCATGTAGGGCAGCGCGAACATCGCCATCAATATATATCACTAATATATCATCATATATCACTTTATTACAGCAGGAAGAAGACTAAGATACTGTAGTCAACTCTGATCTGTGATGTATCATCAATATATATATCACTAATATATAATCATATATCACTTTATTACAACAGGAAGAAGACTAAGATACTGTAGTCTGTAGTCAGTACAGGATGTAATCAGTACATGTATAATAGGTACATTGTCAGTACATTTACTTGGTATAATAGGTACATTGCCAGTACATACACTCAGTATTGGACTGCCTCAGTATCACACAGCATGTCAACCTCCCAACTCATAACAAAGGTCACATACTGGACTTACTCTACTGCACTGGCATCACTCCCACTAACCTTGCTGTCACAGAGTTCCCCATTTCTGACCATAAAGCTGTGATTTTTTTAATCTAAAGCCAAAGAACAACAGTCCATCACCTTCAGAAACATTAAACCTATTAACCCCACAGATTTCACCACCCTGATTAACTCCTACCCCATTCCTCCCCCATCCTCCCACACTACTGACCTGGTGAATCACTATAATAACTGTCTCTCCTCTTCCCTCACTGCCCTGGCTCCCTTGAAAACTCACAAAGTTTCATTCACCCACTCCGCCCCCTGGTTTACCTCTGAGCTCCGTCAACTCAAAACCACAGGGTGCCGACTGGAGTGGCTGTGCAAAAACACCGGACTCTCAGTTCACACCCAAATGTACTCAGATCACCTTCATCACTATAAAAACGTGCTTTCCAATGCCAAATCCTCCTATAACTCCAACCTCATCAGCACTGGTAACAACAGAGTTCTCTTCTCCACAGTCAGACACCTACTTCATTCTAAAATTAACACCATTCACCTACAGCTGGCCTCATCATGCACCTCCTCAAGTGATCCACCCTGGATGGTTACCACTGGCCAACCACTCTCACACTCAACGAAGGAGTCCACGACGCCCCTGTACTCCTCATCATTTCCCTCACTGACAAAACCAACAATTGCAGAGTCGTCCGAGAACTTCTGCAGATGGCAGGACTCTGAGTTGAACTGAAAATCTGAGGTGTACAGGGTGAACAGGAATGGGGAAAGAACCGTTCACTGTGGAGCACCAGTGCTGCGGACCACAGTGTCAGACACACAGTCCTGCAGTCTGACAAACTGTGGACGACCCGTCAAATAGTCTGTAATCCAGGAAACCAGGGAAGAGTCCACCTTCATCGCCGTCAGCTTACTCCCCAGCAGGGCAGGCCGGATGGTGTTGAACGCACTGGAGAAGTCAAAAAACATGATTCTCACAGTGCTCCCGGGTCTGTCCAAGTGGGCGTAGGCACGATGAAGCAGGAAGATGATGGCGTCCTCCACTCCCAGTTTCGGCTGGTAGGCAAACTGAAGAGGGTCCAGCGATGATCTGACCGGGGGCCGAAGAAGCGACAGGACCAGCCTTTCAAAGGACTTCAGCGCCACCGGTCTGTAGTCATTTGAGGTGCTGGGATGTGCCTTCTTCGGAACCGGCACCAGGCAGGATGTCTTCCACAGCACAGGGACCCTCTCCAGTCTCATGCTCAGGTTGAAGATGTACTGCAGGACTCCACTCAGCTGGGCAGCACAAGTTTTGAGGACCCTCGGGCTGACGCCGTCAGGACCAGCAGCCTTGCCTGGGTGGAGCCTGCACAGCACTTTCCTCACCTGCTCAGCTGTGAAGGTCTGTGTGCCGTGTGTGGGGGCAGGAAGAGTCTCTGTTGTGTTGAAGGGGGAGGGGTGAGGTAGTGGTGGTGGTGGAGAGAGAACAGGTATGTTGTCACTGGAGAGGGATGGTGGGGGAGGGGGGACAGCAGAGCTGGCGGGCTGGAGGGGAATTGTTGTAGAGGTGCTGGGGGAGGGGGGGTAGACGGGAGCCCACTCATTGAATCTATTGAAAAACAAATTAAACTCGTTGGCCCGGTCAGGACCCCCCCCTATTGACTGGCTACCAGGTTGTTTGTAGCCAGTGATGCTCCTCATGCCACTCCACACATCCTTCAGGATGTTCTGCTGGAGTTTGTGCTCCAGCTTCCTCCTGTAGTTGTCTTTGCCCTGCTGTATCCTCTCCTTCAGCTCCTTCTGAACCCGCCTCATCTGCTCCCTGTCCCCGTCTCTGAAGGCCCTCTTCTTCTCATTGAGCAGGACCTTGACGTCTCGGGTGACCCACGGCTTGTTGTTGGGGAAACAGCGCACAGTCTCTGTGGGAACAACACTGTCCACACAGAAGTTGATGTACCCTATTATACATTCCGTGAGATCATCAAGGTTCTCTCCATGCAAATCACAGAGGAAATCCCAGTCTGTTGACTCAAAGCAGCCCCGCAAGTCCTCGCTGGACTAGAGGCATATACAGGGGCTGAAGGTGGATGAGGTTGTGGTCTGACCTTCCAAGAGGAGGAAGGGCAGTGGCGCTGTATGCCTCCTTAACATTGGCATACAGCAGGTCCAGTGTCTTGTTTTCCCTGGTGGGACAGTCCACAAACTGCTTGAAGGTGGGCAGTGTTGCAGCCAGAGTCACGTGGTTGAAGTCCCCAGATATCACGATGAATGCTTCAGGGTGCTGTGTCTGAAGTCTCGCGACGACGGAGTGGATGACGTCAGACGCGAGCGCCGCGTTTGCCGACGGTGGAATGTAAACAACAACAAGAAGCACGAGGGAGAACTCTCGCGGCAGATAGTATGGCCGCAGACTCAAGGCCAGCAGTTCAATGTCCGGGCTACACACACATTCCTTCACAGTAACATGTCCAGGGTTACACCACTTGTTGTTAACGAGAATAGCAAGTCCCCCACCTTTCCTCTTGCCACTCTCCCGGTGCGTCCTGTCCACCCGGACGGTCAGAAAGCCGTCCGCGGTAACATTGGAGTCCGGGGTGTCCTCGTGGAGCCACGTCTCCATGAAACAAAACACGCTGCTCTCCCGGTACACCCGCTGGGTCCTCACCAGGCCCGCTAGCTCGTCCATCTTGTTCGCTAGCGACCTCACGTTCCCCATGGTGATTGAAGGGAGATATGGTTTATATCTCCGCTTCCTCTCCCGCTGTTTACGTCCAGCCTTGCGTCCCCTGTATGTCCTCCTCAGCTCCCTGGGGAGGTTGGGGATGTAGGGCCTCTCCCGTAGCAACGAGGTCTGTTGTAGCGACAACAGCTGACTCCGCGCGTAGACAATGGCTCCGCCGTAATGTTGAGCCGCGACGGAGACGCGGTTCAGTAACAGTGTCCCCAGAATGATTAACACGGCAAAAACTTCCCTAAACATAGTTGGCTGAGGGTTGCACAACTACTTAACGAAAAACAATACTAAAAACAACAATAATATAAGAATAAATAACTAAAAGTAAGAGGGGAGGGGGAGCAACTGTTGCTGGCTGCCGCTCGTCGCAGCGCCGGAAGTAGAAGTCAGGTACATTGGTACATAGATACATTGTCAGTACTTGTACTAAGTAGAATAGGTACATTGTCAGTACTTGTCAGTACTTGTACTCATTAGAAGAGGTACATTCTTGTCACGTTCCAACCCAGCTCTTCCCGCTCCCAGTCCTGGATCTCTGCTGGCTTCCTGGATCCGCAATGTCACCGGACTCCGTTCCGAAATCGCACTCCATGTTTTCCCTGTCAGCCGTTTCACACTGAACTCACCTGTTGTCAATCGCTCCTCATTTACCAAGCTGTATTCAAGCCATGTCTGTTGTGTTACTCAATGCTTGATTATCACCCTGATTTTCCGAAAGCATCACGTTCGTATCAAATTAAGTTCATTGTGTTCTGTCTATTGATCCGCCGTGTTTTGACCCTCACCTGGAGAACAACCTTGTTTTTGCCTCTGCGTTTTTGTACCTCTGCCTCAACCCTCGACCTCCTGTTGACGACCTCTGCTTGCCTTGACCACGTTTCTGGATTTGCCCTGTCTGTACCTTTTGCCTTTTGCTGGCGTTAATCGGCGTGTGTGCCGATCATTAAATACCTGTTCTTCCTGGCTTCTGTCACTCTGCTTTCGGGTCCTACCTCTACCCTGCCCTGACACATCCTTGGTCGTGTTGGTTTGTTTGCATTTCATTCTGTAGTTGCACAAAGGGCATCGGTTTTTCCTCACCAACAGTCTCTCCCTCTGGAGCCATCTTTTTAGGCGTTTACCACCTCTAGCTGTCTTCTTGTCAATATCATATTACTGAAAAATACAAACAATTTAAAATGTAACAGACCAGATGCAGTTGTACCGTTATTTTGTTTTGACTTTTCTAACAATAAGTCGTTCTAATCATTTACTTTAGATTAGTCTTTACCAGAGTCAGGATAAAGGACACTACTGCTGGTCAGTACGCTGTTAAGTTGGACACTACTAACATTACGCGTTTACAGGAGTCACAGCTTTTCCCACTTCTCTCATCCATAACGAAATGTAACGTTAACTTAACCCCACAGAGCATATTCAGTTTGTCACTGCGCACATCTTAAAGAGGGTGGTTGAATGTTTTTGCAGTTGCCTGTTATACCTGTTATGCCTGCAAGGTTCGCAACCACCCTGGGCTCCATCTTGTCTCCACCCTACCGTCCGGTCGCCGGTTCCACAGCATCCATACAACGACTACCAGGTTCAAGGATAGTTTTTATCCAGAGGCAGTGACCTACTGAACTGCTAGGAGTGCTGCCACTATCATAACATTGTCATTAACATTACATACTGTAATACTTTGCTGGACTTTCTGGACTCATTACAGTTACTGCACTGTTCTGCCTTGTACTGTACTGTATTTGTGATGCTGATGCACTACTGGCACTTTAAAATGCTTTTTAAATGTTTTTCTGCACAATTCAACACACACTCCATCAGTCACTTTATTGTTGTTTTTATTGTCATTTTAATTGTGTACAGTATTGTTACAGTACAGTGTAAGTATAGTACATAGTAGTATATTGTGTTAAATTGTAGCATAAATTCAAACTGCAGGAGGGAATGGGGAGTTAACATTCCATTCTACTTGTTGCATATGGCAAATACAAATCTTGAATCTTGAACCTTGAATGAAGGAGCAAGTAGGGGTCAGAGGTCATTAAGTAGCAGGTAGGGGTCAGGGCTCATTAAGGAGCAGGTAGGGATTACAGGTCCTTATGAAGCAGGTAGGGGTCAGAGGTCATTAAAGAGCAAGAAGGGCTTAGAGGTCATTAAGGAAAGGTAGGGGTCGGAGGTCATTGAGGAGCAGGTATGGGTTAGAGGTCATTAAGGAGCATAAAGGAGTTAGAGGTCATAAGTCAAGTCAAGTCAAGTTTATTGTCACAGAGCAGTTATAAAAATAGAATAAAAATAGAATAAAGTTCAAAAATAAAAATGAGGAAAAAAAGGAGCTTAGATAAAGGAGCAGGTAGGGGTTAGAGGTCATTAAGTAGCAGGTAGGGGTTAGAGGTCATTAAGTAGCAGGTATGGGTCAGAGGTCATTAAGGAGCAGGTAGGGATTAGAGGTCATCAAGGAGCAGGTAGGGGTTAGAGGTCATTAAGGAGCAAGTAGAGGTTAGATGTCATTAAGGAGCAGGTCGGGGTCAGAGGTCATTAAGGAGCAGGTATGGGTCAGAGGTCATTAAGGAGCAGGTAGGGGTCAGAGGTCTTTAACACTGGAAGAGCTGTCGAAGGGTCAAATGACAGTTGTGAGTTAGATAGATAGATAGATAGATAGATAGATAGATAGATAGATAGATAGATAGATAGATAGATAGATAGATAGATAGATAGATAGATAGATAGATAGATAGATAGATAGATAGATAGATAGATAGATAGATAGATAGATAGATAGATAGATAGATAGATAGATAGATAGATAGATAGATAGATAGATAGATAGATAGATAGATAGATAGATACACAGACAGCTAGACAGACAGACAGACAGACAGACAGACAGACAGACAGACAGACAGACAGACAGACAGACAGACAGACAGACAGACAGGTAGATACAGACAGACAGATAGACAGACAGACAGACAGACAGACAGACAGACAGACAGATAGAGACAGACAGACAGATAGAGACAGACAGACAGACATGCATTTCCGGGGCTGTAATTAGATGAGAGAGAGAGAGAGAGAGAGAGAGAGAGAGAGAGAGAGAGAGAGAGAGAGAGAGAGAGAGAGAGAGAGAGAGAGAGAGAGAGAGAGAGAGAGAGAGAGAGAGAGAGAGAGCGAGAGACAGAAACAGAGAGAGAGAGTGAGATAGGGAGATAGGGAGATAGGGAGAGAGAGTGAGACAGAGAGGGAGAGATATGAAGACGGGAGAAATTCACTAATATCAGAACCTAAACTAAATTGGCAAAATGCATGGAACTCCCTAAATTAATTGAGAGAGAAAAGCAGACAAATTCCTGGAAGCCAAGAGATGTCATCACTGTGATCTGCAAGAAACTGAAACTAAAATGAATTTCCTGCTGTCCTGCCCAACATATAACATCATTAGGGAAGAATACTACCCAAAATTTGAGGTATTTGTCAGAACAAAAGAACAAAAGCTAACATTTGTTTTTGGAGAGGAAGAAAAATCTATGCCACTTGAAGCAACGTTTGTAACAGCATGTCACAACCTATGCAGGGATAGCCATTCTATTCAAATGCTAATTATATTCAAAGTACATTTCAAATATGAAATGTACTGGCCAGGGGGAGGGGAGGTGTGAAACGACAGCGCGCCTTGGTGGGGAACAATTGTTCATCAACAGTTATGTTCTCCCCAGGTGTGTAAGAAGCAGTGCTGTTTTTCACAAATCTATCAAATGTCTCTGATATCATGGCAAATTTGTCCTCCAGAAGGCGGGCAGCCCTTATGCTCTTGTCATCAAAGCGTAGATAGCGCATGATATCTCTGAATTTCTGGCGAGACATTGTCTCCTTGAAAACAGGATTTCCCATTTCAGCAGACCAGAAGTCCTCCAGTTTCTGGCTGTGTGTGTATGCAGGCTTGTGTGTATGCAGGCTTGGTGTATGCAGGGATAGGCATTCTATTCAATTGCTAATTATATTCAAAGCACATTTCAAATGCGAAATGTACTGGCCAGGGGGAGGGGAGGTGTGAAACGACAGCGCGCCTTGGTGGGGAACAATTGTTCATCAACAGTTATGTTCTCCCCAGGCATGTAAGAAGCAGTGCTGTTTTCACAAATCTATCAAATGTCTCTGATATCATGGCAAAATGACAATGGAATGCATGACTGAGCATCCACATGATGTTCAAAGCCAACATCTATGGGTGGATAGAATTTTCTCATGGACTGATGATGTCAGAGGTCTGAAACTTTGTGTGTGTACATATTACCTTTTGTAATGGCCCAAATTAATTTAGTAATGTTTTGACTTTTTATTTTTTATTTATGCACGATTCAAATGTTTACTGCAGTGTTACAAGGAAGCCCTATCAAATCCACCAAATTGACATAACATTTTGTTTTTTTCTAATATCTGTAACTAGTATAAATCCACTTTTTATTGTAATGATAATAGACAACCCACGTTTGTGGATAGCATAGGCAATTATCTGGTATTCCATTGAAAAATGCCAAACAATAACTTATTTTCATATTTTAGGTCCTCTTTGTAACCGGTTTTTCACACAAGCTTGAAATAGGCCAACATTTACACAAGGCTTTCATCTAAAGCATGTCCACACCCTTTTAAATCATGCTGTATACTTTACACCATGAATTGTATGACCCCTCTCTTGACATCTCTTCATATCCTCTATCTCTCTATCAACCACATATCACATACCACATATCAACATTTTATCACAGAGTGCCACAAGCTAGGTAGCCTGATTGAATAGCACAATGACAGTAGGCCTATGTTCTATCCACAAACAAACAGATTCCAAACAAGAGGCGCCATCTAGTGATCATTATGTGCAAATGCACAGCCTCTCATTCAAATTACTTTGGGTCATTCGACCCCTCTTGTGGCGCTTGCAATAGGTAAAAATGGCCCGGCATTTCTAGTGTTAATGACACGTCCAGACCTGGTCTGAACCAGTCCCGGTGTTTGTTCAGGTTTTGCGACCCCACCTGGACTCAGACAACCAGTCACTGGACTGGTTCACTGGGGAACCACCCCAGTACTCCCTGCGGCTGCAGGTGAGTCGGTTTGGGCAGGACGAGGCGTTGGTACCGTCCCGAGATGGCGACGGTTCCGCCGCAGCACTGCTCCTCCCTGTGTGTTGATGAGGTATGACCTTGGGGTGATACCCTCATCCTTCAAAACCACCGCTGGTGTCGTCCAAGCCTTTTCCTGATCCAGCTTGGTGTGGACCGTTTCTCCTCGCTGTAGAGGCGGTAAAGGCCTGGCCCCATGGTGGCGTTTCCTGATCCCGAAAAGGTGGAGGCGATTCGACAACTAGCGCCACCTGGAAACGTACAGGAGCTAAAATGAGTGCTGGGGATGGTAAACTACCTGGCGAGGTACGTTCCCGGCCTAGCTTCAATAAGTCTACCACTGTACGAGCTCCTAAAGAGTAAGAATATGTGGAACTGGGACCACTCACAGCAGTCTGCTTTTGAGAATATTAAAGGGATGCTGATGACCGCTCCAGTCCTTCTATGACATCACCAAGCCCACAGCTGTGTCTGCTGACGCCAGTAGTTACAGACTGGGAGGCGTGCTCCTCCAGCTCCACGGAGAGAAGTGGAAGCCTGTTGCATACTTCTCCAGACGTCTCTCTGAAGCCGAGACACGTTATGCCCAGATAGAGAAGGAGTGTCTGGCGGGGGTGTGGGCCTGTGAGAAATTTTACGAAGTATCTGTGCAGCTTGGATCAGTTCAAGCTCGAGACCGATCATAAACCATTGGTGCCGCTTGTCAACAACGCACTCGTCGTTGCTGATGCCCTGTTCCGGATTCCACGGACCCACACAAGGGAGGAGAAGGAGACACACGACGAGGTGGCATGCTACGTGGCTGCAGTGATACAGGGCATACCAGCATCAAGAACGAGAATGGACAATATCCGAAGAGAAACCGCAGCTGACAGCGAGCTGCATTCAGTCGTCAACCTCATAAGAAGAGGATGGCCTGAACATAGGGCAAGCGTACCATTAAATGTCAGGGAGTACATTTCAGTGAAACATGAACTGTCGGAGGCTGATGGCTTAGTCATACGGGGAAATCGGATTGTTGTTCCATGGGCATTGAGAGAGGAGATTCTCCAGAGGATACATGACGGACACCAAGGGCTCACAAAGTGCAGAGACAGAGCCAGCTCATCAGTTTGGTGGCCAGGGCTCTCAACAGAACTAAGGAACACTGTGATGTTGTGCCAGTCTTGTCAGGAACAGAAGCGGTCCCAGCAAAATGAGCCGCTCATCTCCACACCACTGCCTGATCGGCCTTGGGAAAGGATTGCCCTGGACCTTTGTGAACACAAAAAACTAAACTACCTAGTGATCTCAGATTACTATTCCCGGTTCCTGGACATACTACACCTGCCGTCCACAACCACCACTCAGGTTATTCAACGAATGAAAGCAACCTTTGCTAGGTTTGGAATCCCGGATGAGGTGGTGAGCGACAACGGACCTCAATTCTCGAGTGGAGAATTCAAGGAGCTGGCAAGACAGTTAGACTTCAGACACGTCACGTCAAGTCCCCACCATCCTCAGGGGAACGGTCATGCGGAGCGAGCGGTACAAACCGCAAAGAGAATGTCCGTCGGCTGCAGTGCTCTTTTTGGAGTGAGTGAGTGAGAGTGTGAAACGTGTCCTCACCTATTATGTTGACATCAGCTCCAGTGTCTATCTTGAATTGCACTGGAGTATAATCCATATGTAGCTGCACAGTCCACTGTTTCTTCATCTCACTAGCACTGCTAACTGAACCTAAAAATAAATAAATAAATAAGAGGTCTGCTGCCTAGCTTCCTCTGGCTCGGTAACCTCTTCCACTGACCTGCCACTGTGACACACTCCAGCCCAATGTCCGATTTTATGACATTTATGGCATGTCGCTTTCCCTGCAAGGCACCTTTCTTCTTTGTCATGCTGTGCTTTCCCACATTTGCCACATTTCCTTGCATGTCCTCCCCATTTATTATCTTTTGACTTATCACCTTGTTTCCAGTTCTTATATTTATTTTTATATTGTACTTCTTGTACGGATCTGGCAGTATCTCCCTGCATGTTCACTTGCCGTGACCTCCTCAGATTGTCTGATGGTCTGTATCGTCACCACCAGCAAAAGATCCACCATCAGCTGTAGTTTGTGTGAGAGCTCTTTATCCAACATCCCGACAACGATCGCGGGGATGTTCTCCTCTCGACATTTCACAAACTCACAGTGCTCAGAGAAATCATATAAGGCTCTGATGAAACCTTCTACCTTCTCCCCTGGCCGCTGGACACGTTGGTAGAAAAACGCCCTTTCGTGGATAACGTTCCGCCGTGGGAAAAAATAGTCATCAAAGTTTCCCACAACGGTAGTAAAGTAATTCTCATCGTCTTCATCTTCAAACTTAAAAGACTTGAAAATGTTTTCTGCTTCGCTGCTCATGGCATAGATTAGACAGCTCACCTGCACCTGTCCACCTTCTTTATCCAGTTTGGTCGCAGTCCTATAGCGTTGATAACGTTGCTTCCACTCCGGCCATTCCGTAGGTTTGTCAAAAGAAAAACTTGATGGGGGGTTAAACTTCGCCATTCCTCCAGCGTGGTGACTCACTGGCCACTTCTGACACCATGTAGTGAAATGATCACACGGAGGTTTCTGCTTGCGTCTTTATTTGAATCGCAACTTCATACAGACAATTACACTCGTGCTTTGTTCAACCCCGGCCGGCTTTCGCAGGTACCACTTATATTGTGACGTAGCCGGAAGCAAAACCTGTTGCTTAAAGGGACAGAGTGTAAACACATATGACACTTTCCATTTCCGTTTTAGCCTTGTTCGATCCGATGTTTGTTACGTTAGTGTTAGCGTTAGCGTTAGCGTTAGCGTTAGTGTTAAGAGCGTCGATCGGATTGTTTTGGCTTTCCGAACTACCGTTATTCTTTCTGACTTTATCGGTATAGTTAGTCAAATGTGAGTTAGATCTCTTTACGAGTGAATATATATATATAGCATATTCCAATCGAAATAGAATAATGATTTTTTTTTATATAATAATAATAATTTTAGAAATAATTAAAAATAAATATATATATTTATTATTATTTATAAAAAAAATTGTTATTGTTATTATTTATACAATTATTATTACATTTTTTTCCGATTGGAATATGCTTCCGGGGGTTTCTTATCGGTGCAAAAATAATGTTCCAAACCAAACTTTCCTTTTTGGTTCTTTATTCGGCTTCGGGGATTTTGCCTCAAACTTTTTCAACAACAAGCAGCAGCAGCAGCATCCTCATCACCATGGCAACCAGCAGCATCATCAGCATCATCAGGGCTCATCATCGGACGGCTCCGGCGGTTTGGTGGTGGTGGGCGTTCTCTTGCCGCTTGCGTTCGGCGTCTACAAGCTCTTCCTTGGCGGGAACTCGGGGAGCCCGGCCGGACGACGGCGGAGGTTATCGCCATGACAACGACAACAACGGGGCCCCGCCCTCACCCCCCGGCTTCAAACCCAGCTTTGCTGGTAAGTCTCGTATACAGTTTGGGTTTTAGTAATGGTCGTAGTGTTGGTAGCGATAGTGGTAGTAGTAGTAGTATATTAGTAGTAGTAGTAGCAGTAGTAGTAGTGGTATTTGTGGTGGTGGTGGTGGTAGCAGTAGTAGTGATGGTAGTAGTGGTGGTGGTGATAGCAGTGGCGAAGCGTGTCTATCACAACTGGACCTTCTGTAGACCAGGGGTTCCCCAACTTTTCAGCACGCGACCCCCAAAATAACAGACTGGAGACTGGCGACCCCCCCACAAATCACCGTCTGACGGGGTGGGGGGGGGTATGTTGCGATCTCGAACATCGTGAAGTCCAAGGGGGGGATGTCGCGATCGCCAACATTGTGTGTGGCTTTTTTTCGTGAATCTGTGGGAATCAGAATTCCTTTATTTGTCACTCACGTTATTATTAACAATAATAATAATACAAATGATAACCTCATAGGTCACATCAAGAGGATTCTGAAATCATCTCGCGACCCCCCCTCGGGGTCCCGCGACCCCCACTTTGGGAACCCCTGCTGTAGACCACCACCCCCCCCCCCAGTCAGACCGACGTCACGGAAGAGTCACTTCATGCCTTATCTCATTTAGGCAGATAAGATTGTCGCAGCCAATTTCCAAGTGTACCATAGTTGGTAAAGCAGTGTCCATGTACTGAAGTAACAGCCCATCATCTTCGCCTTCGCCATTTTGACGTAAAATCCTACGTAGAAACAACGTAGCACTACGCTAGATCCACTCTCGCTCCAGCCAGTATACCTTCTAGCTCCCTATTGAGCTGTGGGGAAATCTGAAAGAATACGCCCATTGGCTACAAATCACTATATGATTGGTTGATCAAATTGTCAATCCAAACGTACGCTCTCATTCAGTCTAAGGGCCAAAGTCATCGGGAATATTTTAGTTGAAGGATATTCTTCCCAGCAACCTAGAAAAATATCTGATTGGTTGCATTGTTTGTAACTGTAATATAACAGATAACACAGATACCATTCTCATTTATTCATTTTATTTAAATTTGATTAAATTGTATTACATTTTATTAATACAATTAATTCGATTTTTTTTGTTTCATCTGAGATTTCCAGGGTCTTCTCTGAATACCTTGAAGGCCCTGACGCTTCACCACTGGGTGACAGTAGTAGTAGTAATAGTAGTGGCAGTAGTAGACAGTAGTAGTAGTATAGTAGTAGTAGTAGTGGTGGTAGAACTGGTGGTGGTAGTAGTGGTGGTAGTAGTAGTATATGTAGTAGTAGTAGTGGTGGAAGTGGTAGTAGTGGTGGTGGTAGTAGTAGCAGTGGTGGTGTTAGTAGTATTGGTAGTGGTAGTAGTAGTGGTACTGGTGGTGGTGGTGATAGTAGTAGTAGTGTTGGTAGTAGTAGTAGTGTTGGTAGTAGTGTTGGTGGTAGTAGTAGTAGAAGTAATAGGAGTAGTAGTAGTGTTGGTAGCGGTAGTAGAAGTAGTGTTGGTGGTGGTAGTAGTAGTAGTAGTAGTAGTGCTGGTGGTGGTGGTGGTGGTAGTTTTGGTAGTGGTAGTGGTAGTAGTTGACAGTAGTGGTGGTTGTTGTGGTAGTAGTAGTAGTAGCGGTAGTAGTGGTAGTAGTGGTGGTAGACATTAGTAGTAGTGGTACTGGTGGTACTGGTGGTAGTAGTAGTAGTAGTAGTAGTGGTGGTGGTGGTGGTGGTAGTAGTAGTAGTAGTAGTGTTGGTAGTGGTGGTTGTTGTGGTAGTAGTAGTAGTAGCGGTAGTAGTGGTAGTAGTGGTGGTAGACATTAGTAGTAGTGGTACTGGTGGTACTGGTGGTAGTAGTAGTAGTAGTAGTAGTAGTGGTGGTGGTGGTGGTGGTGGTAGTAGTAGTAGTAGAAGTAGTGTTGGTGGTGGTAGTAGTAGTAGTAGTAATAGTAGTAGTGCTGCTGGTGGTGGTGGTGGTAGTTTTGGTAGTGGTAGTAGTAGTGGTACTGGTGGTGGTGGTGGTGGTAGTAGTAGTCTTGGTAGTGGTAGTGGTAGTGGTAGTGGTAGTGGTAGTGGTAGTGGTAGTGGTAGTGGTAGTAGTGGTGGTAGTAGTGGTAGACAGTAGTGGTAGTAGTAGACAGTAGTAGTAGTAGTGTTGGAAGTGGTGGTTGTTTTGGTAGTAGTAGTAGTAGTAGTAGTAGCGGTAGCGGTAGACAGTAGTAGTAGTAGTAGTGGTGGTAGACAGTAGTAGTAGTGGTACTGGTGGTAGTGGTGGTGGTGATAGTGGTAGTGGTAGTAGTAGTATTGGTAGTAGTAGTAGCGGTAGTAGTGGTAGTAGTCGTAGTGGTGGTAGACAGTAGTAGTAGTGGTACTGGTGGTACTGGTGGTAGTATTAGTAGTAGTGGTGGTGGTGGTGGTGGTAGTAGTAGTGGCAGTAGTAGTAGTGTTGATAGTCGTAGTGTTGGTAGTAGTAGTAGTAGTAGTAGTAGTAGTAGTAGTAGTGTTGGTAGTAGTGGTAGTAGTAGTAGTAGTAGTAGTAGTAGTAGTAGCAGTAGTAGTAGCAGTAGTAGTGGGGGTGGTAGTGGTAGTAGTGTTGTTGGTGGTAGTAGTAGTAGTAGTACATTTACATTTACATTTAGGGCATTTGGCAGACGCTTTTATCCAAAGCGACTTACAAGGTGTACATTAGTTGAAGCAGACAATAGCATAACACTGAGTGTCAAGGTTGAGCTTCAGGTGGTTGGCGGCTGTCCATCTGCTGATGTCGGCCAGGCATTTAGAGATGCGTGTTGCGATTTGGGTTTCTGAGGGGGGAAAGGAGAGAAACAGTTGAGTGTCATCTGCATAGCAGTGATAGGAGAAGCCATGAGATGTGATTACAGAGCCTAGCGATTTAGTGTAAAGAGAAAACAGAAGGGGTCCCAATACTGAGCCTTGGGGGACTCCGGTGTCCAGGGTGCAGGGTCTGGACAGGGAACCGTTCCATGTGACCTGATAAGTGCGATCTGCAAGGTAGGAGGTGAACCAGGATAACGCAGTTCCAGCGATTCCAAGCTCGGCGAGAGTGGAGAGGAGGATCTGGTGGTTCACTGTGTCGAACGCCGCAGACAAGTCGAGAAGGATCAGTACCGATGAGAGGGACGAGCTTCTGGCATCACAACGAGACTCTGTCACTGCGAGCAGTGCCGTCTCCGTGGAGTGCGCAGCCTTGAAGCATGACTGGTGAGGGTCGAGGAGGTTGTTCTGGGAGAGATAGGAAGAAAGTTGTGAGGAGACAGCACGTTCAAGGGTTTTGGACAGGAATGATAGGAGAGATAACGGTCTGTAGTTTTGGACATCAGTGGTGTCCAGGGATGGTTTCTTGAGGAGCGGCTTGATTCTGGCAGTCTTGAAGGCTGCCGGAAACAGGCCTGCCTCAAGGGAGATGTTGATTTGGGATGTAAGGAAGGGAAGGATATCGCCCGAGATGTCCTGGAGAAGAGAGGAAGGGATTGGGTCGAGGGGGCAGGTGGTAGGGTGGTTAGATGTCACCAGTTTGTTAACTTCATCAGGGGAGAGGGGGTTGAAACAGGTAAGGTTAGTGGGGGTGGGAGAAGAGGGAGGGAGGAAAGCGGTGGGGGTGAAGGAGGAGGTAATGTCGTTCACCTTCTTCGTAAAGAAGGTGACAAAGTCATCAGCTGAGAGGGAGGAGGGAGGGGGAGGGGAGGGGGGGTTGAGGAGGGAAGAGAACATGGAGAAAAGTTACCTTGGGTTAGAGGCAGAAGAGATGATTTTTGTACGGTAGAAAGCAGATTTAGCAGCCGATACCGTGGAGGTGAAGCCAGCGAGGAGAAGGAGGTAGTGAGCGAGGTCATCAGAAGAGTCAGATTTCCTCCATTTTCTCTCGGCCGCCCGTAGCTCTGCTCTACGAGCCCGCAGAGGTTCGGACAGCCAAGGAGGTGGAGGAGAGGCTCGTGCTGGTCTGGAGGTGAGAGGACAGAGAGAGTCGAAGGAGGAGGAGAGAGAGGAAGTCAGAGTGGAGGAGGCTTCCTCTACCGAGAGAGAATTGTTGGGGGGATGGTAGTGAGGATAGGACAGATGCGGAGAAAGAAGAGGGAGAGAGAGTTTTCAGGTTACTACGGAAGGTAACAATGTGGGGAGTAGTGGGTAGGGAGGTGGGGGATTTGAGAGGGAGAGAGAAAGCAACAAAATGTTGATCAGAGACAGGGAGGGGTGTGACAGAGATCGCCGAGGTGGTACAGGATCTTGTGAAGACAAGATCCAGTTGGTTCCCAGCTCTGTGGGTAGGGGGAGAAGGAGTGAGTGTTAGACCGAATATGGCAAAAAAGTTAATGAATTCAGGAGATTGTAACTTATCCGACTGGATGTTGAAGTCACCCAGAACCACGAGTGGGGTGCCGTCCTCAGGAAAGCAGCTGAGGAGGGCGTCCATCTCGTCAAAGAAGTCACCAAGAGGGCCCGGTGGTCGGTAGATTACGGCAATGTTGAGCCTAGTTGGGATGGTAACAGAAACAGCATGAAATTCGAGTGCCGATCTGGTCAGGTGACCCAGAGGGAGTTCCTGATATGACCAGTTTGGAGAGACTAGGAGTCCCGTTCCTCCACCACGCCCAGAGGGTCGGGGGGTGTGGGTGAAGGAGTATGTCGCGGAGAGAGCAGCTGCGGTGGCTATGTTCTCAGGGGTGATCCAGGTCTCGGTGAGAGCCAGGAAGTGGAGAGACTGGAGTGCGGCGTAGGCCAGAATGGTTTCAGTCTTCTTGACCGACGATTGGCAATTCCAGAGTCCCCCTTTCACCACAAGATCTGTGAAGGTAGAAATGGTAGGATAGAGGAGATTGGAAGGGTTGCGGCATCGAGAGGGAGAGCCTCGATGCCATCTATTGCGGTAGGATGTCCAGACTACAATGGAATGACGACACATAGCAAGGGTAGGGGGACTGGATTTTACTAACTAGGACTAGGATTAACTAGGACTCCCTAGACAGACTCCTGTAGAACGACTCCTTGGTCTTTGTTCTGGGTCTTTGTTCCTGGGGCCTGACGCCAAATGCTGACGCTAACAAACTACTTCTATGTTAATAGCCTATGCGATAGAGAGGGTTAGGCTCCTCCCTGTCGTTAACTCTATTGACGATGGCTGTATGGGCCAGACTGGGTGATTATCTTAGCACAACAATAGGCCTGTACACCTCACTTACTATGTACAGGTAACTAGCTTTGAGAAAAAGGTTCTACAATTTTATCAACACAAATAACTAAGAACAACGATAAATCTTATGTCTACTTACCCACAGCAGAATACTATGTAGCCTGCTTCAAGAACAAAATGTACAAGGGATCCTAGGTGACTCCACTGCTTTTATGCAGGGTTAGGCTCCTCCCTGTCGTTAACTCTATTGACTATGGCTGTATGGGCCAGACTGGGTGATTATCTTAGCACAACAATAGGCCTGTACACCTCACTTACTATGTACAGGTAACTAGCTTTGAGAAAAGTAGTAGTAGTAGTAGTAGTAGTAGCAGTAGCAGTACACAGTAGTAGTGGTGGTGGTAGTAGTAGTAGTGTTGGTAGTAGTAGTAGTAGTATTAGTAGTAGTAGTAGTAGTGTTGGTAGTGATAGTGGTAGTAGTAGTAGTAGTAGTACTGGTGGTAGTAGTAGTAGTAGTACCAGTAGTAGTGGGGGTGGTAGTGGTAGTAGTGTTGTTGGTGATAGTGGTAGTAGTAGTAGTAGTACCAGTGGTGGTAGCAGTAGTAGTAGTGTTGGTAGTAGTAGTAGTATTGGTAGTAGTAGCAGTAGTAGTGTTGGTAGTAGTTGTAGTAGTGTTGTTAGTAGTACTAGTAGTAGTAGTATTGTTGCTAGCAGTGGCGAAGCTTGTCTATCACAACTGGACCTTCTGTAGACCAGGGGTTCCCAAACTTTTCAGTCCACGACCCCCAAAATAACAGACTGGAGACTGGCGACCCCCCCACTATCACCGTCCGACGGGGTGGGGGGGGGGTATGTCGCGATCGCGAACATTGTGTGGATTTTTTTCAATGATGATACTGTCGTGATTCCTTTATTTGTCACTCACGTTATTATTAACAATAATAATAATAATAATACAAATGCTAAAAAATAAATAAAAAATAACAATAATAAAATAAAAATAAATAAACCTCATGGGTCACATCAAGAGGATTCTGAAATCATCCCCCCCTACAGCAGGGAACCCCTGCTGTAGTGCATGGACCGAAAAAGACAAACAAATCAACGTAACACTGTAATATAACAGATAACAACACAGATACGATTCTCATTTATTCATTTTATTTAAATTTGATTACATTTTATTAATACAATTAATTAGATTTTTTTGTTTTATCTGAGAGTTCCAGGGTCTTCTCTGAATACCTTGAAGGCCCTGACGCTTCACCACTGGTTGCTAGTAGTAGTATTAGTAGTAGTGTTGGTAGTAGTAGTAGTAGTGTTGGTAGTAGTAGTAGCGGTAGTGTTGGTAGTAGTAGTATTAGTAGTAGTGTTGGTAGTAGTAGTAATAGTGTTGGTAGTAGTAGTGTTGGTAGTAGTAGTAGTAGTGTTGGTAGTAGTAGTAGTAGTGTTGGTAGTAGTAGTAGTAGTAGTAGTGTTGGTAGTAGTAGTAGTAGTAGTGGTAGTGTTGCTAGTAGTAGTATTAGTAGTCGTGTTGGTAGCAATGTTGGGACCCAACGAGACCGGCGAGCCAAATATGCCAGAGAACCCAGAGACACGGACACTCAAAACAACAGATAATGTCTTTACTGGAAATCCAATAAACACAAAAACACAACAGGGTAGGGTTGGATTGGTTACGTGGTGTGGACGACGCAGGGAGAGGGTCCAGAGGGTGGTACGCAGAGACAAAGGGTCCTTGGGGTGGGGGGGAGGTTGGACGAGACGTAGTCGGAGCTGGAGACAAGTAGTCCAAGGTACTCGAGCAGAAGGGAGCCATATGGTTCCCAACGGTCTCGCTCCGATGTCGGTCTTAGTCAGGATGGTTCTCGGTGAGGTGTGCAATTGTTTAGCACCGACGTCGGTCTTCAACAGCCTTAAGTAGGGAAGATCCCAGGTGTTCATTGGCCTCAGCCGGCCTGATTATGATGGGAAACACCTGGGATCAATTAGAGCGCGGGGGCACAACAGTATCCCCCCCCTGAGGGGAGGCACCGGACGACCGCCGGAGAGCCCCGGGTTCTCAGGATATCGCCCCCGACGTCGATCATCGGCAGAGAGGGGTCCGCGAGACAGGAAGGGGTCCTCCTCGGGAGCTGGTGGGGTCCTCCTTGGGAGCTGGTGGGGGGTCCTCCTCGGGGGCAGGTGGGGTCCTCGGGAGCAGGTGGGGGTCATCCTCGGGAGCAGGTGTAGCCACGGAGCAGATGTGGAACCAGCCCGGGAAAACAATGGGCTCGGAACCACGAGGTGCTGGTGTAGCCACAGAGCTGAGGTGGAACCAGCCCGGAAAACGATGGGCTCGGAACCACCAGGAGCTGGTGGGGTCCTCGAGGGCAGGTGTAGCCACGGAGGAGATGTGGAACCAGCCCGGGAAACGATGGGCTCGGGACCACCAGGAGCTGGTGGGGTCCTCGAGGGCAGCTGTAGCCACGGAGCAGATGTGGTACCAGCCCGGGAAACGATGGGCTCGGAACCACAAGGTGCTGGCGTAGCCACGGAGCTAGCCTGAGAGCGAGCGACACGAGGAGTTTGCCTGGAAGTGGGGAGCTAGAGACATGGGGAGCTAGCCTGGAAACTAGGAGCTAGAGACACGGGGAGCTAGCCTGGACGCTAGGAGCTGGGGACACACAGGGCTAGCCTGGAAACAAGGAGCTAGAGACACAGGGAGCTAGCCTAGAAGCTAGGAGCTGGGGACACAGGGAGCTAGCCTGGGAGCTAGGAAACTGGAGACAAAGGGAGGTAGGAACTGGAGACAAAGGGAGCTAGTCTGGGAGCTAGGAACTGGAGACAAAGGGAGCTAGGAAACTGGAGACAAAGGGAGCTAGCCTGGGAGCTAGGAAACTGGAGACAAAGGGAGCTAGCCTGTAAGCTAGGAACTGGAGACACAGGGAGCTAGCCTGGAAACTAGGAACTGGAGACAAAGGGTGCTAGCCTGGAAGCTAGGAAACTGGAGACAAAGGGTGCTAGTCTGGGAGCTAGGAACTGGAGACAAAGGGAGCTAGCCTGAAAGCTAGGAACTGGAGAAACAGGGAGCTAGCCTGGGAGCAAGGAACTGGAGACAAAGGGAGCTATCCTGGGAGCTAGGAACAGGAGACACAGGGAGCTAGCATAACTCGGGTGGTGTCCCACTCCCCGCTTCTGGGATCCCGGCTTGGCTCAATCTTGGCTAGACCATTCTGTTGGGACCCAACGAGACCGGCGAGCCAAATGTGCCAGAGAACCCAAAAGAAGAGACACGGACACTCAAAACAACAGATAATGTCTTTACTGGAAATCCAATAAACACAAAAACACAACAGGGTAGGGTTGGATTGGTTACGTGGTGTGGACGACACAGGGAGAGGGTCCAGAGGGTGGTACGCAGAGACAAAGGGTCCTTGGGGCGGGGGGGGAGGTTGGACGAGACGTAGTCGGAGCTGGAGACAAGTAGTCCAAGGTACTCAAGCGGAAGGGAGCCATATGGTTCACAGTGAACTCGCCCCTGACGTCGGTCTTCGGCAGATGGTTCCCAACGGTCTCGCTCCGATGTCGGTCTTAGTCAGGATGGTTCTCGGTGAAGTGTGCAATGGTCTAGCACCGACGTCGGTCTTCAACAGCCTTAAGTAGGGAAGATCCCAGGTGTTCATTGGCCTCAGCAGGCCTGATTATGATGGGAAACACCTGGGATCAATTAGAGCGCGGGGGCACAACAACAAGTAGTAGTAGTAGTGTTGGTAGTAGTAGTAGTAGTAGTAGTAGTAGTAGACAGTAGTAGTAGACAGTAGTAGTAGTAGTAGTGTTGTTAGTAGTGGTAGTAGTAGTAGTAGTAGTAGTAGTAGTAGACAGTAGTAGTAGTAGTAGTGTTGGTAGTAGTAGTAGTAGTAGTAGAAGTAGTAGACAGTAGTAGTAGTAGTAGTAGTGTTGTTAGTAGTGGTAGTAGTAGTAGTAGTAGTAGTAGTAGTAGTAGTAGTAGTAGTATTGGTAGTAGTAGTGTTGGTAGTAGTAGTGGTAGTAGTGGTAGTAATAGTAGTGAGGAAGTGGGTGTTGTTTGTTTGCGGCTCGGTTGCTAAAATATCTTGTATCTGGTTAGTAAAAAAAAGTTGTAAAAAAGTTTTTTTTGTTGTGTTGTTTTTTAATGTTAGGAACCGACCTCACGGTAACCACAGCAGCTTCTCGTCCTCGAGTCACGTCCCACCACCGACTCCGTCCCCCGGCTTCAGCAGTGGGACACACTGCGGCAGGTACGACGACGACAACAGACGGAGCATTATTGAGCATTTCACCACAAGTGGTGAAATGCTCAATAAGCCCATTTAAGGTCGACTCCCGTATTAGTTAATACAGTATCGACTCTCGTATTAACTAATACGGTATCGACTCCCGTATAAACAAATACGTATTAGTTAATACGGGAGTCGATACCGTATTAATTTGTGTGCGTCGAATACACTTTTTTACCGTTTTCACACTGGGCTTAAATACGGTATTCGCGGCTGCGCTAGTACAACTAGTTTCGCTTCGCTTTTGCTTTCACACTGGCAAGTAATACCCAACTAGTGCGTATTAACTTATACCGTTTTCACACTGCATACGGTATCGACTCCCGTATTAGTTAATAACGGGAGTCGATACCGTATTAGTTAGTGGACATCGAATACACTATGTTCACACTTTCTTCTGATTCGCGATTCGTTCACACACACGATTAGAGAAGCGAATGCGCATTCAATTAGGAGACTGGTTAAGTTTTGTGTGAAGTGAAAGTAATGCACATTAAAGATTCTATTCACACACACACAGGGAAGCGAAACCCCCAAATAGTTTGATTGCTTTGCACTGTAGTGTATTTTTATACCCTTATTATAATCTAAAACACTGTCTTTTGATCCTCTTTACATTGCAGTAGGTGGCTACAGCATAATCTGCTGGTGGACCCCAAGGCCCACTAGGACATAGAGATGTGTTGAGATGTTCCAGATGTGTAGGTGTTGGTGTGCCTTCAGGCCCTTATAAGGTGCCTTTAGGGGGTTTTCAACGGTATCCTACGGGATGTAACATGAGTTATAGCCGTAGGGAGTAGTGCCGTGGGGGACGTTTGACCAATAAGAATTAAGTGTTGTACAAGCCACGGAATGTGTGAAAATATATACTGGGTAATAAGGTGTAGTGTATTTTTATACACTGAGTATAAAACTAAAACGTTATCTGTGATATCTGTATACATTGTAAGGACCATGCATGTTGAGGAATGCGACCCCCTGATTGCCAGAGATAAGACCAACAGGCATTGCCAAATACGACCCCCTGGGGGGTTTGAGACATAAACTTGTGACGTGACAATGAAGACACCGTGACCAACCAGAGTGCTGGTTGTACCTCTCAGACCAATAGTATTAAGTTGATGTTTGTTACTTTGACCACTAGGAGTAGTGGATGTTTTATGATGCTATTGTCTATATAATGTTTGGTAAAGGAGCGCGTCGCCAGTCCTGCGAATTGGCACGGCAGGCTCCATCTCGTTGCAACTGATGAATTTGATGCTTTGTTCAATAAACACCTTGACCTTAGTATCCGGACCTCTGAGAAAGATTCTTATTCCACCGAGTAGAAATTATACTACATATTGGCGTCACGAACAGGATTTGGTTAAAACGATTGTTGACCAGCTGCTGTCGGTGAAGCGAGCGCACGTGGGCACCGGCAACTGATCAGGCCGGGGTTTGAGGTAAGCTCTAAACATCTTCCTCAAAGCGCTTAAGTGCGTCTGCTTATATTGACTATGATTAAGGCTATGGTTAACGGTTGACCAAATCGAAAAGGACCTTTGGGTCTATTGGATGGAATAGAATACTTTATATGTCCGCTAAATTTTAAAGTGGGAGTACCACTATAAAACTGTAGTGTAGGAGTACCACTTAGAAACGTTAATGTGGGAGCACCACTATAAACTAATAGTTTGTCGAGTGGGAGTACCACTATAAACGACCCCTTTCCTACTAAGCCCAATGGGTTTGTGTGATAACACTAGGGGCCAGGTAGTTTGATATTTTTCCTTTGCTAAAATACAAATATACCTACTGCCCATAGGAAACGCGTAGTAGCTATTAACCAGAATCTTATCAGATTGGTTAAAGTGAAGAGGTAGCGGGAAACCACTACTTGGGCTCAGGTAATCCGACTTCATATCAATGATGTGGATTCGAATGAGACAAACCTATCCTAGGACTTAAGATAAGACACTAGGTTACGAGTACCTAAAACCAGGCGTTCACGGAAGAAACTGTGAAGCTGCTCAATTTAATCTAATGATGAGTTAAAGTGATTATGTAGCTTTGAAAACGTATTGATTCAAAGTGGGAAAAGAATTTTCGCAAGGACGCTTGTTATTTTCGGGGATCCATAGGGATTATGGGGGGTATTTCTTATACAGAGTAACGGGCGAAGAAGTGGCAATAAAGTCCACTAGGAGTTGTGTTTTATGTAATGTAAATGTAAATGTATTTGTCGGTTTAACCAAGGGGGTGTAAACTGGTGATTAAATGTTATGTAAAATTGGCTTTGGAGGATACTAAAGAACACATGGTATATGTTACACATGTGGTGGTTCTTTGTGATATTGTAGGCCTTGTTAGCATATGTGGGCCTTTGTGGACCTCGTGGTTGTTTCATGGACCATGTGGTGGTTCTTTGTGATGCTGTAGGCCTTGGTAGCACACGTGGTAAATTGTGGGCCTTTCAGATTCAGATTCAGATTCAGATAACTTTATTAATCCCGAGGGAAATTAAGGTGCAACAGTTGACACAGAGGGAATAAATGCACACACAAAATACTAATACCTAAGCTAAAAAACAAAACAACAACTAACTAAATAAAACTATTATAAACAAAAATAATTCTAAATGAAGTCTAAATGTATTGATAAATGAAGATAAATTTACAGTATTATTACAAAAAATGTATCTTCATTTATCAATACATTTAGACTTCATTTAGAATTATTTTTGTTTATAATAGTTTAGATAAATTTACAGTATTATTATTACGGAGGAGAAGACGACAGCCTCCACGCGGCCTCCTCTGCAAGTAACGAGAGATGGTGAAAGACCAACTCGTGAAACCAATGTCGCCACCCAATCATCGTCAAGCTGACAGACCAAGGCGTAAAAAGTCGGGGGGATGCAAGTCCACGCCAGGACGGGTATCCATCCCGACGGTCGACCACCAAGGTCTGGCAGTGCTCCAGCTAAACGTAGAGGGCCTCACCAACGCCAAACTCGAGATCATAAGTCACCTCGCCGACTCCCACAAGGTTGCAGCTGTCCTCCTACAGGAAACCCACTGTATGGTTGAAGACACCCTCAAGCTGCCCGGGTTCCACCTAGCTGGTTCCATCCTCAGCAGACATCACGGTATTGCGACCTTTGTGAGGTCTGATCTGGGGTGGACAGCCACTGGCCAATCTCCACCAAGTGCCAGCGTTGAGTGGCTGTCCACCAAGATACAGGCAACAACTGTTGTAAATGTGTACAAGCCTCCACCATCTACACTGACCGTGTCGGCCCTCCCGCTTGCCCAGGCACCCGCCATCTATGCAGGGGACTTTAACTGCCAGCACACTGACTGGGGATACTCCCACACTACACCAGACGGAGAGACGCTGTGTGAGTGGGCCTCCAACGCCAATGCTCAGCTCCTGTTCGACCCCAAAGAGCCACCAAGTTTCCACTCTTCAAGATGGAACACCTTCACCAACCCAGACCTCGCATTTGCTGTATGCCACAACAGCGACCCAATTCCGGAGAGACAGGTCATCGATAGGTTCCCCCGGTCACACCACCGACCGTCTGTCATCAAAGCCCCCTCACTGGTGCAGCCGGTAGAGGGTAAACCTGTCCGTAGGTGGAACTTCCGGAAGGCCAACTGGCAGGCATTCACCACGGAGACAGAGAGAACATCAGCCTGTCTCCCGGACCCAGACATTGCTGATGTGGACTCAGCATATGCAGCCTACTGCGAAGTTCTCCTAAGTGCAGCAAAGAAGACGATCCCTCGCGGCTACAATGCGAGCTACATCCCGGGCTGGGACGAAGAGTGCAACCACCTACTGCGTGAACATCAGCAGGCTGGCTCAAGGGAGGATGTGGAAGCGACTGCAACGGCACTACTCCACAAGCTGGACGCCACCCGAAGGGCCAGATGGACTGAAACCGTTGAGTCAATCGATTTCACCCATTCCAGCCGTAAGGCGTGGCAGACCATCAACCAGCTCACTGGCAGGAAAACAACACCCCCCAAGTGCCCTGTGACAGCAGATGCCATTGCAGCCCAGCTCCTGAAGAACAGCCAATTCCAAGGTTCAGATAAGAACTTCGCCCGCTCTACACTGTGCGAGATATCTTCCCTCTCTAGGGCATCCAGTGTCGATGTTGACATGTCCGGACAGTTTTCAACAGCTGAACTTAGGGCGGCCATCGGCAACCTTAGGCAAGGCAAGTCCCCGGGGCATGACAACATCCACCCAGAGTTCGTGACCCACCAGAGTGAGACAACATCTGCCTGGCTGTGCTCTTTTTTCTCATCCTGCTTCCAGAGGTCCAAACTGCCGAAGACCTGGCGCCGTGCTGCTGTTATTGCCCTGCTGAAACCAGGCAAAACTGCGGAAGACCCTAAGGCCTACAGACCCATCTCGCTGCTCTGCGTCCCATTCAAGATACTGGAGAGGATGATCCTCAGCCGCATAGAGCCAGTAGTGGACCCACAGCTTCCAAGGGAACAGGCTGGTTTCCGGCGGGGCAGGTCAACAGTAGATCAGGTAACCCTGCTCACCCAGGACATCGAGGACAGCTTTCAGGCCAAAGAGAAAGTTGGGGTTGTGTTGCTTGACCTAACAGCCGCATATGACACCGTCTGGCACCGTGGACTTCACCTGAAGCTGCTGAGGACTATCCCAGACCGGCATATGGTGAAGTTCATAATGGAGATGCTGTCCAACCGCAGCTTCATTCTCCGAACCAGCGATGGCCAGCGAAGCAGACTGAGGAGATTGAGAAACGGGGTGCCACAGGGGTCTGTCCTCTCACCACTGCTGTTCAATATTTACATCCACGACCTCCCGGAGACAACATCCAGACAATATGGTTACGCGGATGATCTGGCCATCATGTTGCGTCGAACAACATGGTCAGCGGTGGAACAGGGTCTCAACCAGGACATGAGCATCTTGGCTGCCTACCTGCGCAAGTGGCGTCTGCAGCTCAGTACTGGGAAGACTGTGTCGGCCGCATACCACCTGTGCAACGGAGAGGCCAAAAGGGAACTGTCGGTGTCCGTCGACAACAAGCGTCTGGAGCACCAACTAGCCCCCAAGTACCTCGGTGTTCGGCTGGACAGGACACTGTCCTACAAACGGCACCTTGAGGACGTGAGAGCCAAAGTGACAGCAAGGGTCTCGCTTATCCGCCGCCTTGCTGGCACAACCTGGGGTGCCTCCGCCAGGACACTACGAATCTCCACACAAGCCCTGGTGTTCTCTGCTGCCGAATACTGCGCCCCAGTCTGGAGTAGAAGCCCACATGTGAAGAAGGTTGATCCTATCATCAACAATGCCCTTCGGATCATAACCGGTTGCCTAAAGCCCACCCCCGTGTCCTACCTGCCAGTCCTAGCGGGAATTGCCCCGGCCGGTCTCCGACGAGAGGCCGCTATCCTCGCACTTGCAAGGAAAGCCCAAGAACATGACTGGCATATCCTGCATGAAACAACAACAAAGGCAGCGCCCCCAAGCAGACTCAAGTCCCGTCACCCCTACAACAGGACAGCACAAGAGATGCTTGGTTCCATCCCTGAGGACCTGTCTACAAGGGCATGGCTAGCAACTTCCTGGAAGCAGGAATGGGAGTCGGCTGAGCCCACACGTCTGCACCATCACATCCAAGATCCGGGAGATGGAGTCGAAGGAGAACATCTACCACGCCGGCATTGGACCCTGCTGAACCGCCTCCGTACTGGGGTTGGTCGCTTCAAAGCGTCCATGAAGGAGTGGGGCCTGGCAGACAGCGCAGTATGTGAGTGTGGCGAGCCTGAGCAGACTGCCGACCACATAATCACCACCTGTCCTCTGTACAGACCTCCTTCAGAGGCTGGCCTCTTCCATGTGGGACCAGAGACGAGAGCGTGGCTTTGTGACACTGAGCTGGACATATGATGATGATACACGAAAGAAGAAGAAGAAGTATTATTACAGTAATACGTAGGTATATACAATACACAACAATACGTATAGTGCAAATTGGCAGTAATAATATATTAATAAATAACTCAACTGAAAAGTGACATGTGAAAAGTGAAAAGTGAAAAGTGAATTCGGATTTGAAATAGAATTTACAGTGCAAAGTACAATGAGATGATTACAGTGCGTTGACCAAAAAATAATAATAATAAGTACGTTGGCCTCAGGTCACTGAGTCTCCACTGTCCCTCTCACGACCCGAGGTAGAGGAATTAAAGAGTCTAATGGCCACAGGAAGAAAGGACTTCCTATGGCGTTCTGTGGTGCACCTGGGTGGAATGAGTCTGTTGCTAAAGGTGCTTCTATATGAGGTCAGCACCTGATGGAGAGGGTGAGAGTTGTTGTCAAGGATACTACGCAGCTTGCGCAGCATCCTTCTCTCAGACACCACCAACAAGGAGTCCAGCTGGACCCCCAGGACAGCGCCAGCCTTCCTGACAATCCTGCTGATCTTGTTGGCGTCTGCTGATCTCAACCTGCTTCCCCAGCACACGACTCCGGAGAAGATGGCACTGGCTACCACCGACTGGTAGAACACATTCAGCATCTTGTTGCAAACGTTGAAGGACCGGAGCCTCCGCAGGAAGTAAAGACGGCTCTGGCCCTTCTTGTAAACAGCCTCAGAGTTCTTGGCCCAGACCAGTTTGTTGTCCAGATGAACTCCCAGGTATTTATATTCCTGGACAGCTTCAGCGGACACACCCTTGATGGAAATGGGTGTGTGTGTTGATTTCCTCCTGCGGAAGTCCACCACCATCTCCTTCGTCTTGTCAGTGTTGAGCTGCATATGGTTCAGCTCACACCACTCAACGAAGGAGTCCACGACGCCCCTGTACTCCTCATCGTTTCCCTCGCTGACACAACCAACAACTGCAGAGTCGTCCGAGAACTTCTGCAGATGGCAGGACACAGAGTTGTACTGGAAGTCTGAGGTGTACAGGGTGAACAGGAATGGGGAAAGAACAGTTCCCTGTGGAGCACCAGTGCTGCTGACCACAGTGTCAGACACATAGTCCTGCAGTCTGACAAACTGTGGACGACCCGTCAAATAGTCAGTAATCCAGGACACCAGGGAAGAGTCCACCTTCATCGCCGTCAGCTTACTCAACCGCAGGGCAGGCCGGATGGTGTTGAACGCACTGGAGAAGTCGAAAAACATGATTCTCACAGTGCTCCCGGGTCTGTCCAAGTGGGCGTAGGCACAATGGAGCAGGAAGATGATGGCGTCCTCCACTCCCAGTTTCGGCTGGTAGGCAAACTGAAGAGGGTCCAGCGATGATCTGACCAGGGGCCGAAGAAGCGTCAGGACCAGCCTCTCAAAGGATTTCGCCACGTGGGACGTCAGTGCCACCGGTCTGTAGTCGTTTGAGGTGCTGGGACGTGCCTTCTTCGGAACCGGCACCAGGCAGGATGTCTTCCACAGCACAGGGACCCTCTCCAGTCTCATGCTCAGGTTGAAGATGTACTGCAGGACTCCACTCAGCTGGGCAGCACATGTTTTGAGGACCCTCGGGCTGACGCCGTCAGGACCTGCAGCCTTGCCTGGATGGAGCCTGCACAGCACTTTCCTCACCTGCTCAGCTGTGAAGGTATGTGTGCCGTGTGTGGGGGCTGGAAGAGTCACTGTTGTGTTGATGGGGGAGGGGTGAGGTAGTGGTGGTGGGGGAGAGAGAACAGGTATGTTGATGCTGGAGAGGGACGGTGGGGGAGGGGGGACAGCAGGGCTGGGGGGCTGGAGGGGAATGGTTGTAGAGGGGCTGGGGGAGGGGGGGTAGACCGGAGCCCACTCATTGAATCTATTGAAAAACAAATTCAACTCGTTGGCCCGATCAGGACCCCCCCCTATTGTCTGGCTACCAGGTTGTTTGTAGCCAGTGATGCTCCTCATGCCACTCCACACATCCTTCAGGTTGTTCTGCTGAAGTTTGTGCTCCAGCTTCCTCCTATAGTTGTCTTTGCCCTGCTGGATCCTCTCCTTCAGCTCCCTCTGAACCCGCCTCATCTGCTCCCTATCCCCATCTCTGAAGGCCCTCTTCTTCTCATTGAGCAGGACCTTGATGTCTCGGGTGACCCATGGCTTGTTGTTGGGGAAACAGCGTACAGTCTCTGTGGGAACAACACTGTCCACACAGAAGTTGATGTACCCTGTTATACATTCCGTGAGATCATCAAGGTCCTCTCCATGCAAATCACAGAGGAAATCCCAGTCTGTTGACTCAAAGCAGCCCCGTAAGTCCTCATCGGCCTCCTGTGACCATCTCCTCACAGTCCTTGTGGTCACAGGCAGCCGCTGTACTAGAGGCCTATACAGGGGCTGCAGGTGGATGAGGTTGTGGTCTGACCTTCCAAGAGGAGGAAGGGCAATGGCGCTGTATGCCTCCAGGTCCAGTGTCTTATTTTCCCTGGTGGGACAGTCCACAAACTGCTTGAAGGTGGGCAGTGTTGCAGCCAGGGTCACGTGGTTAAAGTCCCCAGATATCGCGATGAATGCATCAGGGTGCTGTGTCTGAAGTCTCGCGACGACGGAATGGGTGACGTCACACGCGAGCGCCGCGTTTGCCGACGGTGGAATGTAAACAATAACAAGAAGCACATGGGAGAACTCACGCGGCAGATAGTATGGCCGCAGACTCACGGCCAGCAGTTCAATGTCCGGGCTACACACACGTTCCTTCACAGTAACATGTCCAGGGTTACACCACTTGTTGTTAACGAGAATAGCAAGTCCCCCACCTTTCCTCTTGCCACTCTCACGGTGCGTCCTGTCCGCCCGGACGGTTAGAAAGCCGTCCACGGTAACATTGGAGTCCGGGGTGTCCTCGTTGAGCCACGTCTCCGTGAAACAAAGCACGCTGCTCTCCCGGTACACCCGCTGGGTCATCACCAGGCCCGCTAGCTCGTCCATCTTATTCGCTAGCGATCTCACGTTCCCCATGGTGATGGAAGGGAGATATGGTTTATATCTCCGCTTCCTCTCCCTCTGTCTCTCCTGCTGTTTACGTCCAGCCTTGCATCCCCTGTACGTCCTCCTCAGCTCCCTGGGGAGGTCGGGGATGTCGGGCCTCTCCCGTAGCAGCGAGGTCTGTTGTAGCGACAACAGTTGACTCCGCGCGTAGACAATGGCTCCGCCGTAATGTTGAGCCACGACGGAGACGCGGTTCAGTAACAGTGTCCCCAGAATGAGAAACACGGCAAAAACTTCCCTAAACATAGTTGGCTGAGGGTTGCACAACTACTTAACAAAAAACTACACTAAAAACAACAATAATATAAGAATAAATAACTAAAAAGTAAGAGGGCAGGGGGAGCAACTGTTGCTGGCTGCCGCTCGTAGCAGCGCCGGAAGCGCCCTCGTGGTTGTTTCATGGACCATGTGGTGGTTCTTTGTGATATTGTAGGCCTTGTTAGCATACGTAGCCCTTTGTGGACCTCGTGGTTATTTCATGGACTATGTGGTGGTTCTTTGTGATATTGCAGGCCTTGTTAGCATACGTAGCCCTTTGTGGACCTCATGGTTATTTCATGGACCACGTGGTTCTTTGTGGTACTACAGGCATTGGTGGCACACAAACGCAAGAGGCAAGAGTTTGAGTCGCCATGATCCCAATGTAAATCCAACCCGATGACGAGGTTGTTAGTATGCAAATGAAGAGAGAAGCATGGTCTCTCCTTTGTTCTGTTCTTTGTATGGAACATATGGGTTGTTTCCACGTGATGCGAGTAAATAACCTACTCTACTAAACCAGAGGTAAAGCATACCTTCTTGGTTTATCTTTCAGAAGTTTAATAACTTAAATCTAGTTTTCAGCGCGCTTTAGGCTGAATGTAGGCGCAGTTTTCTGGGCCACCTATAATCGTTTCCCTATAAACATTTCATGTTCTTGTATGACTGTAGGATTGATATGGCTAATTCATTTCGGCTGGGTCATTCATACAGATTTCAATAAGAAAATAACTGTTTATATTTTATTTTAGTGAGATTCAAGGAAACAAGGCCAAAGAACCAATTCCTTGGACAGCCAGTAGGGATCTGAGTGAGATTCAAGGAAACAAGGCCAAGGAACCAATTCCTTGGACAGCCAGTAGGGATCTGAGGTCAGAACCATACTCAGTTAAACCCCCTCTCTCACCCTCCCCCTCTCTCACCCCCTCCCTCTCTCTCTCTCGCACGCGCACACGCACACGGGTTTGAGCTTAGCCTGATACACACATACCTATTGATATACTGAAACATATAAGAAACAGTTGAGCTGGTATACAGCAATAAAGGGGTTGCAATCCCTAGTATATTAATTTGATTCGTTGATTGATTTTGTTTAATTTGATAATTCATTCATTGATTAATTTGAGTTGTTGATTACTGGAAGTTGTTTTATTTGATTCATTCATTCATTGATTCATTTGATTGGTTGATTGATTTTGTTTTATTTGATAATTCATTCATTGATTAATTTGAGTTGTTGATTACTGGAAGTTGTTTTATTTGATTCATTCATTCATTGATTAATTTGATTTGTTGATTGAAGTTGTTTCATTTGATTCATTCATTCATTGATTAATTTGATTTGTTGATTGATGTTGTTTTATTTCATTCATTCATTCATTGATTAATTTGATTTGTTGATTGATTTTGTTTTATTTGATTCATTCATTCATTCATTCATTGATTAATTTGATTTGTTGATTGATGTTGTTTTATTTGATTCATTTATTCATTGATTAATTTGATTTGTTGATTGATTTTGTTTTATTTGATTCATTCATTCATTGATTAATTTGATTTGTTGATTGATTTAGTTTTATTTGATTCATTCATTCATTCATTCATTTGATTCGTTGATTGATTTTGTTTTATTTGATAATTCATTCATTCATTCATTTGATTTGTTGATTGAAGTTGTTTTATTTGATTCATTCATTCATTGATTAATTTGATTTGTTGATTGATTTTGTTTTATTTGATTCATTCATTCATTCATTCATTTGATTCGTAGATTGTTTTTGTTTTATTTTATTCATCCATTCATTCATTCATTTGATTCGTTGATTGTTTTTGTTTTATTTTATTCATCCATTCATTCATTCATTTGATTCGTTGATTGATTTTGTTTTATTTGATAATTCATTCATTCATTAATTTGATTTGTTGATTGAAGTTGTTTTATTTGAATCATTCATTCATTGATTCATTTGATTTGTTGATTGATGTTGTTTTATTTAATTCATTCATTCATTGATTAATTCGATTTGTTGATTGATTTTGTTTTATTTGATTCATTCATTCATTCATTTGATTCGTAGATTGTTTTTGTTTTATTTTATTCATCCATTCATTCATTCATTTGATTCTTTGATTGTTTTTGTTTTATTTGATTCATCCATTCATTCATTCATTTGATTCGTTGATTGATTTTGTTTTATTTGATAATTCATTCATTCATTAATTTGATTTGTTGATTGAAGTTGTTTTATTTGATTCATTCATTCATTGATTTGATTCATTTGATTAGTTTTGTTTGGTGTATTGATTAGTCGACTCATTTAATTGATTGGTTTATGTATTTTGTGCATTTGTAAGATTACGGACAAGTGTGTTATTTAATGAACACATTGTTTTATAAATTGGTTTAAGGGTTAGTTTCATACATATTTGTAACCACTGGTAATAACAACCATGGCAATGGCTTCAGACAAGCCGTCTACTCCAGTGGCCATGATAGAGAAGAACAACCCATTGATAAAAGTAAGAGATGGGCTCACATCGATCAGCCCTGGCCAAAAGAGGGCACGTTTGATCCAGAGGTTATAATTCAAATGGAGGTGCTTATAAACACATATATGTCCGAACAGAGGACATGGAAAAGGGGTTATAACCGAACGAACAAACGACAATTAGAAACAGCGGTTTTAGAATTATTCAAGAGGGAAGGACAGAAGATGCAAAAAGGTGCACAAAACAGAAGAGAGAAAGCCCTGGATAGGAACTATGAAGCGGAGAAACTTACGGACTAAATGATCACCCCATTTTCACACATGTCTCCAGTGGTGACTCCACCACCATACGAGGGAAAAGACACGCTCACTAGTCTGTATCCACAAATGCCAATCATAATCTCTGATGGACGATACAGTATGGAGGACGATGACCGTAATACACTGGAGACTGGGAAAGCCACGACAAGAATAGTGTTTCAACCAGATCATAAAAGTAAGAAACAGAGGTCATCATCCCCAAACCAGAGGACCGTCAACCTTGCAAAGACATCAAAGAAGACGAGGATAAAACATAGAGAGAAGGAAATGTCAACAGGCCATGGACAGAGCTCTAGTGACGAACACCAGTGCGCCGGAGGGTATGACCTACGAATCAGAAAGTTGTTGACGAAAGCTGAAAGAGAAGGGAGAAAAGTCAGCTGCAAAGATGAGACCGAAAGCAGTTCAAGTAGCAGTGGAGAAGACGAGGAAGAGGATATCGACGAATAAGAAGCTGGAGGTTCCTCTACAGTCTCACCCAGGAGAGAAATGATAGACGAGATGGATGAAGAAGTTACCAGAATTACCAATGAATTGAGATCTATCGGTGTATCAAAGGGAAAATTAGGAGCTGAAATAAGTGTGGCCCAAGCAGCCTGTGATAAAAGACAGCTGCGCTCCTTTGAGAGAAGGATGAAGGACCTTTGCCGACAGGAGGAAGGGATTAAGGAAAAACTCTTTCACATCCAAGAAGAAAAGCGAAAGGAACGCAAGAAATCAAAGCGCAGAATACCGAAGAACTGCCCAGTGTTGGTTAGAGGGCAGAATTTGGAATACAAACCATGGGCAAATACGGACATGTCTCAAATAATGGAAAAATTGCCCGTAATCCAGGAAGGAGGTCACCCATGGATTTCAAAAATGGATGAGGCCCTTATAGGGACACAGCTTGGCATGGGAGACATCAAAAAACTTTTGGCAACTCTGATGGGTGTGTCTACAATGGAAGAAATCCTGGTGTCAGCTGGGCTCCAAAGATTTGTCGACACAGCAGTATACGACCCAGAGCTCTTTGCAGCAAACAGAGGACGCGTGTGGAAAGCTTTGAGAGACGCATATCCTACCAATGTTCATCCAGACAATATTGACATTGAACCAATGAGAGAAGCTGAGAACCCTAGAGCCTATGTGAACCGCGCACATCAACGGTGGAGAGATATCACAGGGAAAGATGCAGACATAAGTTTCCTGGAACAATCTATTATGAGAGAAAAGATCCAGCAGGGATTGCCCTTGTCAGTCAGAAGCAAACTGGCAGAAGTAGAGGGACTGAGAAGCATGGCCAAGAATATCTACATGGACCACGTAGCACATCAGGTGGAACTGTATCGCAAAAAGGAACATACTCTGAAGGAGCAAGATCTGGAGACAATCAGGAAAATAAACCAAATACAATTAATGGATGGAAGAAGGGAGAAGAAACAGGCTGCAGTTCTGCAGAATCCACCTCAACCGCAACAAATACTGCCACCCCCAAGACAAGCTGCTCCTCTGCCCCCTTACCTACAGCCCAACTCTGGACAACAACAATATGGGGGGCAAGGAGGAAGAGGAGGTTTTGGACAACAAGGGTACAATCCAAGCTTCCCCCAAGTGTCTGGACCATATTACACATGTGGAGAAATGGGACACCGGTCTCGCGACTGTGAAATGAGAAGTCAACAGGGGTGGACGAAGAAATGGAAGAGGAGGTTACCAGCAGCGACCACCCCAAAGACAGCAGTGGCAGCAGAGGCCACCCCAAGGACAGCAGTGGCAGCAGATGCCACCCCAAAGACAGCAGTGGCAGCAGAGGCCACCCCAAGAACCGCAGTGGCAGCAACAGCAGCCCCAAGAACCACAATGGCAGCAACAGCAGCCCCAAGAGTCGCAGTGGCAGCGAAAGCCACCCCAGGGACCGGTGAACCCATATAGGGGCCCGGAAGGGTTATAGGGGTGCCCGGAGAATCCGAAAGGGGGGTGTCAGCTGGTGGTGTATAGGCCGGAAGAGGAACCTACCATCTGTGTGAAGTTCAACGATCGTCCATTAGAACTAATGGTAGATAGTGGAGCTGCCTTTACCTGTATTCAGCCTAAAGATGCCACACACCTCCCTATGTCTGGAAAACATATAAGGACAGTCGGATTTGAGGGAATAAAACAGCTGATACCCACCACAAAACCGGTGGAACTCCGATACAAGAATCAAAGAGCTATTTTACCTATTCTTGTGTCAAAAAACACCCCTATTGGACATCTTGGAAGAGATGCGCTATGTAAATTGAACTGTACAGTGAAATGCACACCTGACGGCTGTCAGGTAGAAGTACCTTCTGAATATCATCAGTTATCCATGATGGTAGAAAAAGATGCTGCTATGGTATATTGGCTAGGGGACCTTAGCCAAGACCTCTTGGAACCAGCAAAGCTGTGGGAGAAGTTCATTTCTGCAAACATCCCCGGTGCTAAACCACCTGAATATCCATCACACTGTACGCTTCAGTACTTGAAGGATGCCACCAAATCTGACCCAGACGATTGGCTAAAACACCAACCTGAACAAACTCAACTCAGTTCCGGCTGCATAATCTTGGGACCACAAGGAGCGGCTATGAAGATAAACAGAGATGATTATCTGAACCAAGAGCATACAATTGAAGGAAGCATCCCACATTGATGATCCTTGGTGACCTTGATGATTGCTGAAGATTACAAACAGAAGCATATAGGGGCGATGATGGCTGACTCAGAGAGAGCCGTCTTTGTTGAAACAAAAGAAAACCCTGCTATCTGGTTAAGTAAAGATCGACAATTCATTAAGCTTATGATTTCTGCCCAGGGGTTGAGCCACCCACAGACTGTGAGACTGACAAACAAACCAATGTTTCCTGTCCAGCCAGACAAAGATCCTAAAGAAAAAATGCTACAACAGGTGCCTGATTATTTGTGGGCCCAACACAGCACAGACATTGGACTTGTTAAATCAGCCCAGCCAGTGAGGGTTGAACTTCAGCCAGGAACTAAACCTCCTTGGAAGCCACAATACCCATTAAAAGAAGCAGCAATTCAAGGGATCGAGCCTGAGATTAATGGCCTTTTACAGGCAGGGGTCTTGAAGAAAACCCAAACTCCCCAGAGCAATACACCTTTGCTACCTGTAAAGAAACCGGATGGTTCGTACCACATGGTGCATGATCTACGAGCTGTCAATGAAGTGGTTGTTAACTTCCCAGCAGAAGTACCAGACCCACATGTGTTACTGACACAAATCCCAGCAGAGGCAAAATTCTTTACCGTGGTCGATCTGTGCGGAGCGTTCTTTTCTGTCCCCCTGAGTACAGAAAGTGAAGGTTTATTTGGATTCACATACAAAGGTCAGGCTTTTGAATACACCAGGCTGCCCCAAGGGTTCAAGCACAGTCCACATGTATTTAATCAGGTTCTAAAAAACGATTTAGCAGGATTAGGGGAGGTGCTACACAGTACTGTTATTCAGTATGTAGACGACATAATCCTGTGTGCCCCAGACGAGAAGACTTGTCAAGAAGACTCAATCAAGCTATTACAGATTTTAGCAGAAAAAGGGCATAAGGCCTCTCAGAAAAAGTTGCAATATTGCCAAGAGCGTGTCATTTATCTAGGGAAATCTATAACACACGGACACCGCAGTATCTCTGATGAACATTTGATGGCCATTCAAAAGGCTCCAAAACCAAGAACAGTGAGAGAAATTATGACCTTCCTGGGAATCACAGGGTATAGTTCTGCATGGATCGAGGATTACACCAAAATAACCGCACCTTTGAGGACCATGATTAAGGAAACAGGGAATGACAGCCTGCACTTAAATCTAACCTGGACAAAAGAAAGTCATCTGGCCTTTGACACAATCAAACACAAATTGCAGGAAGCACCAGCGTTAGCACTGCCGGATTATTCCAAGAAATTTGCGTTATACGTCGCTTCCTCCACAAACGGGAAGCATGCTTGTGCTGTCCTTACCCAACCAACGGGCATTGGAACCAGCCCTCAGCCCATTGCCTATTACTCTGTAGCCTATTCAGAAGTGGAGATGGGTTTTGCCCCATGCTACAGGGCAATGGCAGGAGTTTCTCTGATGTATGAAAAATCATCAGCCTTGACTATGGGTTACCCGGTAACTATTCTTTGTCACCATAGTCTTAGGAACCTCCTGAACCATGGCAAATACACTTTAACAATGCCAAGGATTAGAGACTATTACCGTCTATTTGAACAAGAAGATGTTACACTGGCTAGATGTCACACAGTTAATCCAGCAGAAACCTTGCCGACCTCTGACGATGGTGAACCGCACAATTGTGTAGAGGAAGCATAAAAGTACTCTAAGCTCAGGTTGGACCTTCAGGCTCTCCCATTGCCTGAAGCTGACTTAGAGTACTGGACCGATGGCTCATGCTATCGAGTAGGAGAAACTTTGTCTGCAGGATATGCCATTGTCAGAGCACAAGGTCCTGAATTTGTGGTAGAAAAAGCTGAGGCAATTCCACAGCCATGTTCAGCCCAGCTTGCCGAACTGGTCGCCCTCACGGAAGCGTGTAATTTAGCGTCGGGACAGCGCATTACAATATACACTGATTCTGCGTATGCACACAATGTCCGCCATTTGTTTGGTGCCATATGGAAGGGCCGTGGATTCAAGAAGGCTGATGGCTCACCTGTACAACATCATGCCCAGATCGTGATGCTGTTGCAGGCCATGATGAAGCCTAAAGAGAAAGCAATAGCTAAATGCGCAGCACACAAGTCAGATTCATCACGTGTTACGCAAGGAAATAAGACAGCGGATGAGGCTGCAAAATATGCAACAGGTGCGGATCGACCGGGAAAAGTTCTCTTAGTTACCCATGAAGTGGAGCTAACTGAGAAAATCACACTACAAGACCTACTCATGATGCAAGAGGAGGCGAATGCATTGGACAAAAACGTGTGACTTGCCAGGGGAGCAAGCCAGGACAAAACAGGCCTGTGGAGGAACAATGAAGGATTGATTGTTGCACCATCAGATCTGTTGGGTTTGTTGATCCAGGAAGCTCATGGGCTAGCCCATGTAGCAAGGGGGGAAATGAGAAGGAAGATCACAAATGAATATGGATTTTGGGCTCCATATTTGTTGGAAAGAATTGACCATGTCATAGGAAGATGCATGGTTTGTTTGAAAAACAACATCAGGAGAGGAGTACCAACTCTACCAGGACACATCCCTACTCCAAACGGACCAATGAAACACTTGGTCATTGACTATGTAGACATGATTCGCCCCATTGCATGACGGAGATATATGTTGGTCATAGTTGATCGATTTAGTAGATGGGTAGAAGCATGCCCTACTAAAAGAAAAGATGCCCAATCAGTTGCTAAATTCTTTTGTCGAGAAGTGATACCGAGATTTGGAATTCAAGATCGAATCTCATCAGACAATGGAAAGGAATTTGTAGATAAGACAGTCAAGCTTATTCTACAAAAGTTGGGCATTAAACAACGTCTTGGATGCATTTATCACCCTCAGAGTCAAGGAATTGTGGAACGGATGAACGGAGTGCTCAAAAACCGCCTTACAAAAATTTGCAAATATGTAAAGTATATGAGCAACATTCAAAAAAACATATCTGTTTATGTCGCCCAGAAACAGGCACAGGAGGAGAAGGAGGACTTGAAGGAGCGAAAAGACGCCATTCAACCGGGCGACAAAGTGTTTGTCAAGATCTACCGGAGGAAGTGGCATGACGCCTGACGAGAGGGACCATTTGAAGTCATCCGCACCACAGGAACTGCAATTCAGATCAAGGGATCTCCGACTTGGTACCACCTACATCACTGCATTAAGGCACCAACAGACCGAGATGAGGAGGAGGTACCAAAAGGAGAAGAAAAGGAGACACCACCTCAAAACAGAGGTACTGCTCCCGACTCGGATGATGACATTGAGAATATGGATGATCATATATCTCCTTTTCCAAGTGATGCCGAGTGCCAGTTCCCAGAAGATGCACAGCACGGAGGGTTCAATGCACTTGATTTACGGGATGTTCCAGAACAACCAGAGCCAAACCCAAGAGGCCGGGAGGCCTCCCCCACTGACTCCAGAGAACCAAAGAAATGCCCTGATCCAGTCCAGCCAAAACGCTCAAGGCCAGTCAGAACCTCGGTCAAACCAATTCGACTCAAAGACTACGACATTGGAGATGTCAACACGGCATAAGTCTCTGAGGAGAAATCGACGAGCAAGACAAGGAAATGAAGTCACAGGAATGAAAGGGAGCTCAGTCATACTCCCATGTAACATTGGACTCTATAAAGCAGACGCTGTATGGACGAAACAAAACAGGAAACTCAGCGAATTACACTCAAATTCCACACATGAAAACAGAATGAAACAATTTGGGAATTGTTCACTCCTCATCAAAGATGTCAAACAGGAAGATGAAGGACAATATGAATGCAGAGATCCGAATTTTCCTTTGTTTAACTATAAGAATACAACCCTAACAGTACAAGAGAACAGTGAAAATCTAACACAACCATTAGCAACTTCAATGGAAACAGAAACTCTCATGACTCTAAGTCCACGCACTACTTTGAAACCAGCTTCCTCAAACTCAAGTACAATCTTTGTCTCTACCACCATCAACACACAGAAACCGGATTATCTGAACACAGAAGCCTCCACTGCGAGTATAGCCTTGACTAGCGTAATCAGAATCCCACAAGAACCAGAAGGACTCCAACAGCAGCAACACTACCAGACAGAACAAGAATCTACTTCAGAAACAAAGATCGTTCCTGACCGAATGGAGGTCAAGACCCTATCAAAGAATGAAACTGAACCTGAAGAATTGACCGACACTAACAGAACGACCCAAGTACCAGAGATATTCAATAGCATTCAGGAAATTATGGAGCTGATGATGGATGAACAGATAATAAACGGTACAAAAGAAAAACGGAGACCGAGCAGGACAGCACCATTAGCAGAAGAGATCATCACCGGAGTGGCACCAGCACAGGCATCCAAAGTAACGCCAACACGGAGAGATGGAACGATAATGGAATCCAATCCATTAATAGATTACCTAATAGATCCACTGATGATACAAGCAAGAGGAAATCTTTGGTATCAATGGATGAATTACACAGGGAAGGCTCACAACAGAGAAAACTGCTATATGTGCTCCAAAGCAAGAGAAGACATGTTGATAGTAATGAACACCAGATACAGTTGGAGAAGCTGTGAGATACAGAGAACAGAGTGGATGGAGGCGACCGGAGGGTTCTATATAATACCGGGTGGAATACTACAAAGGAAGAGACCTCTTGGACTTGCCCCACACTGTGAAGCAGACTGTTTACAGTACCTGGGATCTAAGGAATATTACAAATTCATGGAGAACAAGTATGAAGGAGTGACGACGGCAGAGAGATGTGAAGCTTTGGATGTGCGAGTGGGAAGAACGATAAAAACATTACCAGTTAACGTGGAATTGACGCTGGTAGGAAAATTTGAATGTTTTCAGAAAACAATAGAAAGGGTAAGCAATAATAATAATAATAATAATGTTGGTGTTTTAAAAGAAGAACTCTGTGAAAGTGTATATGAGCTCTATTCGTTAGGTCCTGTCAAATATTATGGAAATCCAGAAGTTGAGTGTGAGCAGTCAGCGACGCAAACAGGACGGAGAATAAAAGCGCGAAATGTGAAGGGAAGGCAATTTGCTTATCCTCCTGGTGTTTGTCCATATCACTATGCTACACAAGCCGTAGCAGATCAATATTGGATCTGTGATGGGAAGAATCTGTTAACCACCCTACCAATAGGATGGACTGGAAGATGTGCCCGAGTTCAGGCAATTCAATCTATCACTGTTATCCCGGTCCAGGATTTGGAAATCCAGGAACGGTCTGGTTCTGTGAGACATCGAAGACAGTTTGAGCAGGAAATACGTCTGGATGGTGTAGGAATTCCTAGAGGTGTGCCCAGTGAGTTTAAAGCTATATCTTCAGTGGCGCTTGGATTTGCATCTATCTTCTTTCCCTCGGTTGGAATAAACGTCAACGCAGATTGGATTAACTATATATATTACAACCAACAGAGATTCATCAACTATACCTCTGATGCGTTGGGAGCGTTAGGGAAGCAGCTTACAGCAACTAGTGAAATGGCCTGGCAGAATAGACAAGCACTGGATTTTTTACTGGCAGAACGAGGAGGAGTGTGTCAGATGTTTGGGGACCAGTGCTGCACATTCATCCCTAATACGACAGCAGCAAATGGACAGTTCACCCTGGCAATGAATAAGCTCAAAACATTAAGGGAAGAGGTCAAAGAGAATGCTGGATTCCAAATCAAGTGGATGGACTGGATGGAGGCATCCTTAGGAAAATGGGGAGCCTACTTAGCCAGGATTGGAGCCATCTTTGGAGTTGGTGTAATTGTCGTGATCCTGATAATCAGTTGTGCTATTCCTATCATACGAGGAATGATAACAAGGGGTATTGGTACAGCGATGAATATACAGGCAGTTCAGATGGCTATCATGCGAGATGAAGGCCGATGTGTGTGTTCAATTTCTGAAGATCGGTACACAGTACTTGAACATCAGAGTGTGTGAAGAGGTTGTAGATGTTTGAAGGGATGCACCTAGGACAAGGATAATTGTTCAAAATACTGTGAAAGACAATAAATGATGGACAGACTTAAGTTGGGAAATACTCATCCATTCATATTTCAACTGAATTTTTATTTTTTATTTTTTATTTTGTTGTATTTGTTTTGTATTATGTTTTGGATGCTTGGTCAGACTGCGGACTGACGGAGTTTTCCTTTGGAACCCTGGTGACCACAAGATGAAGCTGATCTTGTGTTTCATTGGTGGATGTATTTGTGTTGTATTGAACATTATTACAGTTCATTTATATCCTTTATGTGTATTATTCTGTTAATTTTTAATTTTAATTAAAATTTCTTTTTTTTTTATCAATGCCGCCAGGTTGGCAATGTTGTTCTGCAGATTGACACTGGGGTTAGTCACTCTGCAAGGAGGGAGATGAAGGTTTTCATTGATAAACATTTTCATTGATAAACATCTCTAAATACATAATATGTTGTAGAGAACTACACAGTGATGGGTTACTTTCAAGTATAACCTATTCAAGCATGTTTTATGTCATACAATAATCAAATACAATGTATTTTTTGTCTATTATTCAGAGTCAACAGAACTAGTGGAAAGGGCTAATGGAACAATTACATTGGATTTAAATAATATGAAGAGGCTTAACTAACATGTTTGTCCCTTATATGATACTTGGACACAGTGAGGAACCAAAGCAGCTAGAAGATGCTAGCTACATGTATAAAATGCCTCACATCTGTCTATGAGTGTTTGTTTGAACAGGAGCAGGCAGCCGATCCAACCTCAGACAAACCATCACCCCAGGTTGAGGACTGGGTATACGTCTGCATCTTAAAACCAACGTGGGTCCAATCAAACGTTAAGCAATCATACCAGATCCAAGTCACATCATCTGCCATCCTGATAGATGTGGACCTTGGATACGTCTCAGCGGTTGCAGTCCAACACAACCTACATATGGATTCCATTGAATAACATCACACCATGCTAATTAAAGGGGGTTTTCTTCTACAGCAACATTAAGAAGATTTGCTAGGACCATAAAATACCTGATTTAGGGAATCATGGGACCCCTAGGACCACTAATCATACAATATATTTTATCAAGATGATAATGTGAAAGTTGAGATACCTTAGAATTGGTATTACAGGTATGATGGGTCAACTCATCCCATTGATTTTGATTAACTAAGATTTCATTTTTCAATATGTTTTTGATATAATGCAATCATACTATGCATATATATATATACAAGTGTGGTTTAATGGTTATGAAGCCTATTCGAATCAGATTAACAGATTTTGTGTTTGTTTTGATTGTGTTTAATGTTTTGTGCTTAATTCCCCCCAAGGAATGGTAAATCATAAATGAAGACCTTAAGGAATGTAATCTTGCATAAGAAAACATGGACATTGTTGTTTTTTTCTGAAAAGCAGTTTTCATTCTGTGCTACATATATACATATTTACCAGAGAGTATATTCACTGAGTATATTTACTACTACAGAGAGTAATAATACTACATTATGCAATATTCACAGAAAGGGGTTTAATCAGAGTTGCAATGCTTGAACTAACGCATGCATGAACCTTGTGAACAATTAATTTTACAGGAAGTCCTGAAGGAGAACAGTGACTGTGGTTTTTCTTTGATGTTACAACACTGTATGCAGTACAATCGCATATGGTTTTTCAAATTGTCAGTTGAATTGTGCTATGATTCTTTATGTGAACAATATGTTAATTGCACTGTTAATTGTGAAACAGAATGATGATGCAATTGAAGGTATATGATGTTTTTTTATTTGTGTGAACATTTTTGTGTTGGGACTTCTGTATAGAGTCCCAAAGGGGGGAATATGTAGTGTATTTTTATACCCTTATTATAATCTAAAACACTGTCTTTTGATCCTCTATACATTGCAGTAGGTGGCTACAGCATAATCTGCTGGTGGACCCCAAGGCCCACTAGGACATAGAGATGTGTTGAGATGTTCCAGATGTGTAGGTGTTGGTGTGCCTTCAGGCCCTTATAAGGTGCCTTTAGGGGGTTTTCAACGGTATCCTACGGGATGTAACATGAGTTATAGCCGTAGGGAGTAGTGCCGTGGGGGACGTTTGACCAATAAGAATTAAGTGTTGTACAAGCCACGGAATGTGTGAAAATATATACTGGGTAATAAGGTGTAGTGTATTTTTATACACTGAGTATAAAACTAAAACGTTATCTGTGATATCTGTATACATTGTAAGGACCATGCATGTTGAGGAATGCGACCCCCTGATTGCCAGAGATAAGACCAACAGGCATTGCCAAATACGACCCCCTGGGGGGTTTGAGACATAAACTTGTGACGTGACAATGAAGACACCGTGACCAACCAGAGTGCTGGTTGTACCTCTCAGACCAATAGTATTAAGTTGATGTTTGTTACTTTGACCACTAGGAGTAGTGGATGTTTTATGATGCTATTGTCTATATAATGTTTGGTAAAGGAGCGCGTCGCCAGTTCTGCGAATTGGCACGGCAGGCTCCATCTCGTTGCAACTGATGAATTTGATGCTTTGTTCAATAAACACCTTGACCTTAGTATCCGGACCTCTGAGAAAGATTCTTATTCCACCGAGTAGAAATTATACTACAGCACCCAAACTACTTAGTTCAGGGGTCCCCAACCGCCGGGCTGCGGACCGGTACCGGGCCGTGGAGGTGTTACTGCCGGGCTGCGAAACAGCTGTGTGTTTATCATCATATTTGACTCAAATTATTTGAGTATAGGTGAACGGCGGGCGGTATAATCTATATATAGAGATTATATATATAGTATAATCTATATATATAGATTATATAGCGGTATACATGGGCGGTATAATCTATATATATAGATTAAATATATATCGGCGGCATAACGAGAGACTTTCAGTTGCACGCGCTACTAAAGAGACTAGTGATGTTGTCAGTTGCGAACAAGCCGGTTTTTTGTTACGGGTGCTCCGCGTACATGCGCGTTTATACTGAAATAGAGCCCTGCCGTTTTGTTAGGGGTGTGTGTTGACAACACACTTTGACAACCGGTCCGCGAAAAATTGACAACCGGTCCGCGAGATTTTTTTCATGTATCTGCCGGTCCGTGGCACAAAAAAGGTTGGGAACCCCTGACTTGGCTGATCGGGATCGAAACCACCTACCCCCCAAAGTGGATTAGTTAATGCGCACTAGTTGGTTTAGCGAATGCGCAGTACTCGCCAGTGTGAAAGCAAAAGCAAAGCGAAACTAGTTTTGTGGGAGGGTGAAAAACAATGTTGGTGTGTTTTCTGTGTGTGTGTGTGTGTGTGTGTCCAGGTTTCAGAGGAACCAAGGGAAGATAAACCAATGTGGGAGTGTGATGTCATATCCTGTCTGTCCTCCCGGCCGATAAGAAGACGGAACGGAATGAGATGAAACTCTTACCTGAGCACTGGTTCAGTTCTTGGAGAACTTGTTAATGAATATGTGCGAAAAGTTGTTCTCTGTACCGGTTTAAGGTTTTTCTTACAAGTTTAAGGTTTTTCCTCCCAGTTTAAGGGGTTTTCTTACCAGTTTGCTGTTTTGATTCCTTTAGAAGTCATCCAGGCCCAAAATTAAGATAGTTTTAATGTGATGCATTTAAGACTTTCAATTTAATTCCTATAAATATCTATAAATCGAAATCTATAAATCTCTCTATATAATCCAAAATTAATCCAGATAAAGAATTTATCGGAAGAATGATCAGAACATTTTTAAATAGCTTTAATCGGTTTATACAATAGAACAATGTACATATTATATTTCATCTTTCTCTTAGGTTAGAGTTATGTGATCAGATTTTTATTTATTATTCATACCACATGTTGTGATGCTTTTGGTTGACAATTGATTGCAGTTTGGATTAAGTCTTTGTTTTAATACACTTTGTTTTAATCACATTATTATTTTATTTGATCTTTTATTTTTGTTTATTGATGCTTGAAAAACAGTGAAAACGATGTATTAATAAATGTATAAATATGTATTAAAAAAATATGTAAATACATATGTATAAATGTGTACAATACTACTATGTATTTCATAATAATACATTTAGTTATATTTGCAGTTTCTTGCATTTTTCCCTGTTGTGAATGAGATTTGAACCCAGCTTATAAACTAAATGTACATTATATTATATATAAATATTATATATAATATCATATTATATTATATATAAATATTATATATACTATTATTATATATATATATAATATAAATATATTATATATTATTATTATATATATACATATATCATATATATATGTATATATGTATAAATATTATATATATAATATTTATATATTATATAATATATATATATTATATTACGTTATAATATTCTGTGTCGTTACATATACAAGGTGGCGCCACCAGGTGGTGGTGGAGGGTAATTCAAACGTTCTCAAGATCCAGTCCAAAATAGCCAAGCAAAATAGCTCCTCGAAGGGAGCTAATGGCTACAGTAGGAGCTAACATTGCTACCGTGTTTGTTCAATGTTTTTAAGTGTCACTCTTTAGGCACCACCTTAGCTTCAAAGCGCTAAGATGGCCACCTTATCGGGCCCTTAAAATAGCTTTTAGCTCATGGCGCTAAACCGATAACGTCGCACTTAGCTCATAGCGCTAAACCAATAACGTAGCACTTAGCTCATAGCGCTAAACCAATAACGTAGCACTTAGCTCATAGCGCTAAACCAATAACGTAGCACTTAGCTCATAGTGCTAAACCAATAACGTAGCACTTAGCTCATGGCGCTAAACCAATAACGTAGCACCTAGCTCATGGCGCTAAACCAATAACGTAGCACTTAGCTCATGGCGCTAAACAAATAACATAGTACTTAGCTCGTGGCGCTAAACCGAAAACTTAGCTCATGGTCTATTGCTGGTCTATAGCTCATTTTCATTTTCATTTTTATTTTTTAACTTTATTCTATTCTATTTTTATCCACCACTGCTTTATACTTACGTGTAAACTGTGAAGTGACAATAAACTTGACTTGACTTGATGGCGCTAAACCGATAACGTAGCACTTAGCTCATGATAACGTTGTTTTTTTTTAACACTGACTATTTGTTAAAGTTCTTAAAATCCAAGTCAAGTATTATTGAATTTATTATACGATTTATTATTTGATTTATTATTGAATTTATTATACGATTTATTATTGGATTTATTATTGGATTTATTATAGAATTTCATTTTAGGATTTATTATAATTCAAGTATTTATTATAGGATTATTTATAGGATTTATTATAGGATCTATTATTTAATTTATTATAGGATTTATTATTTAATTAATTATTGGATTTATTATTGAATTTATTATAGGATTTATTATTGGATTTATTACAGAAACATACACCAGTAAAAACATATACACCACAAACATAAAATATATGAACAGAAAAAATATGAATAATAATCATAACAATGGCTTTCTTTATAAAAAATAAAAATAAAAAAGTGTGGTGGTTTAACATAACGTAAAATAATAATAATAATAACCCCAGGATAGGAGTCTGAAAAAGTATAAAAATATACATACATATATATATATATATACATATATACACATATATAAACATATATAAATACACATATATACATATATATATATACATATATACATATATATATATATATACATATATACATATATATATATACATATATATATACATATATACATATATACATATATATATACATATATATATATATATATACATATATACATATATATATATATACATATATACATATATATATATATACATATATACATATATATATATATATTTTGTTTTAAAGCGTGTCTTCTCGCTCACTCTTCTACAGCAAGTAATACACACATATATTAAGTTTAAGTTTATATTATTATATACTTAAGCCCCCAAAAACCATAAACCTCCAATAAACACACACACACACAGCTTGGAAACCTTGGTGCTAAAAACAAAAATCAGTGGGTGGGAGGAAGGGGGAGGGGCCTAATAATCGACCAAAGAGGGGCGGGGCCTGCGGAAATATAACGGTTTGTGCAGGGGAAACCCAACGCCGCGCTTAGCTAAATGAAACCCAGCGTTTCGTAGATGACGTTGTCGTCGTCGTCGCACGAAGGGGCATGGCCCCCCGCAGAAGAAGAAGAAGAAGAAGATAAAACTGCGGAACAGGTGGTTTCCTCGGGGGAGGGGTCCGTTTTGCGGACTTCGGCGTACAGGTGGGCGAACGGGTCTCGTTTGTCGTCGTCGTGGTCGTCGTCGAGGCGTTTGGCCGCTCCCTCGGCTCCTCCCCTCACGGGCTCGTCGTAGATGGGTTCGTCGTCCGCTTCGTGGCTCACCGGAATCGGGACGGCCGCCGTCCGCCATCGGCTGCCCGGACTCAGCTTGTCATACACTTCCGAGTAGACAGGCTCCGAGCGATCGCCGTGTGACATAGAGGAGGAGGGAAGCAACGGTGGACGGGAAGGAGGAAGCGACGGCGGACGGGAAGGAGGAAGCGCCGGTGGTTTAAGGGGAAGGAAACTCGCCGGGTCTGCGTACACACTCGTACCGACTCCGAGATTCCGCGGATTCGACGACAACTTCTTCGCCTCCTTCTCCTCTGTCCCGCGAACACTACGTAGGTGGTGTTCCGAGACGGTCACCACGCAACGGGGAACTTCTGGAGGAGGAGCGGAAACAAAATCGGTAGAAATGATCGAGGAGACGAGAGGCGGGGCATACGAACACATCGGATCGGATCTCTCGCCCGGAGAGAGGTCTGCGTTTCGAGGTTTCGATCCGATCTTGAGACCGTTTTCCAAAATGGTCGGGATATCCAAGGTCATATCGGGGATCTCGGGCAGAGGGGAAAAGGGAAGTCTGACCCCGTCCGGGGTTTGATGAAATGCCGCGAGATTGTTATCGGCGGCGGCGGCGGAAGAGGTTTGGTGTTTGATGGCGTTCTCAACGAGGCCGAACAGAACCGAGGCTTGGTCGGTCTCGAACGTAAAGGTTCCGGGTCCGGAATCGCACCGCCGGCCCGCTTCGACGGTCAGGGTGAGCTGTAAAGAAGTGGTGTGAACAGAGAGAACAGCAAGAATTAGAGGAGGAACGTGTTAAGGTAAAACGAAAAAATTAGAATCATTCAAATGTGGGATTTTGTTGTGTTCAATGTTGTTCAAATTGTTCAACCCTCTTCGGTCTTTAGAACAACCTCACATGTTTTACAAAACCAAAAAAACTAATCTTTTACAAAAAAAAACAAAATTATGATTTGACAAATTTCTACAAAAAAAAATATATATATATCTTTAAAAACAATTTCCCAAAAATATGTATATATTTTACAAATTTTTACAAAAAAAATTAAAAGTTGAAAAACCCAAAATATCTATATATTTTACCAATTTTTACAAAAAAATTTATAGATTTTTTTACAAATTTTTACAAAAAAATTTATAGATTTTTTTACAAATTTATACAATAGGCCTATGTCACATTTCCTGCTTCCGGAACGTTAAAAATCGCAGAGCAGTGTACCCTTACTTCCGGTAGTTACCCCAGATATGTGACAAACTGTCCGCCTCCTCTCCTGTTATTGTAGTTTACCGGGCTGCTCAACGTCAAAAGCCGTACCTCAGTTTACACGATTTCCCGAAAGACAAACTCCTCCGCAAGTCTTGGGTGAGGCTGATAAGGAGGGATGAAGGTCCCTTGTTTCATGTTCTCAGGGGTAGCTCTTATGTGTGCAGTTCGTACTTTGACAAGGAGAGCATATACGTCTCGAAAAGTGGGCGGAATAGGCTAACAATGTCGGAATGTGTATTATTAAAAGCATTGGTCCTGACCCCCACACACACTCCATCTCTTATCCGAATAGAGCCACACAATGTTGGGTAAGTGTGTGATTAAAAGCACTGGTCCCAAGTAGGGCTGGGCGATACGGACCAAAACCCAGTATTTTTAGGCTGCATCGCGATATACGATATATATCGGTATTTTATACAAATTCGGTTTTAACTCAATGCCACAAGTATGTCACAAGCACTTTTATTTTAAGACCACTCATATTCACAAGAATAACAGGCATTCCCTTTTAGAAAATATTACTTAAACACTACATATTAACACGTAAATGAAAAGGTACATTGAAATAATCAAAATCCATCAAATAAATAGCCTATATTAAATACATAGGCATACCTCTGCTCCTACACAAAATCGCCTTCGTTATATGGCGATATATCCAGATAGAGCCACAAGACACAATGTCGGGGAATTGTATGATTCAGATTTAGACATCTTCACTGTAGAGTGTTCATTCACTAGTTGAACCACATCGTCTGGACCGACTTTTGGAAGGTTATGCAGCGATGTTGTCCAGCGATAACTGTCCGCCATGGTGAATGCCAAGGTGAATGCATTAACCGTAACTTGGGATACACTGCTTCAGCGATTTTTAACAGGTACTTCCGGCTTTCAACTGTGTCGTGATATAGGCCTATTCAAAAAATAAAATAAATAAATAATCCACAAATACGAGGATACGACGATCGATCGGTTCGTTTAGTTTTAAAAGGAGTGCATTTTTCCTCTGGAACGGCCCTTTTTTTTTGCAACTTACGTCATCTTTTCCGTAGCGTCTCAGAAGGCGATACGGCCAGCTCCAGACGACGGACTCTCCGACGACGACGGCGGGGGTCGGAGGAGGAGGGTTCCCGTTGGACTCTCCGACGACGACGGTGGGGGTCGGAGGAGGGTTCCCGTCAGACTCTCCACCGCCGCCGCCCGACAACAGCGATAGCACGTCGCGGCCCACCCGCAAGCGGTACTTCCCCCGCAGGCCGCATCGCTCCGCCGCCTCCGTGGGCGCCACGGCAACGGGGAAACCGGCGACTTTTCGGAATGGCGACGCAAAAAAAAGAATATATATATATTTTTAACCCCAAAAGAACGCGTAGAAGTAACGGATGCTTTTATAGGTGAAGGTGACGGTGAAGGTGAGGTGGGAGGAGGTTAGGTGGGAGGAGGTGAGGAAAGAACAACAACAAATAAAACAAATCTGGAGGATTGAATCCTCTTTATTGGTCACATACATGTAAACATACAGTGAAATGTGTTTTCTGCATTTAACCCATTCTAGTATTTAGGAGCAGTGGGCAGCTATTTATACAGCGCCCGGGGAGCAGTTAGGTTTAGGGTGTCTTCCTCAAGGACACCGACAGTTTTTTGCTAGGAGGAGCCGGGGATCGAACCAGCAACCTTCCGGTTGTCCGCTCTACCTCCTGAGCTATACTGCCGCCCGAGAGAAGGTGAAGGTGAGGAGGAGAAGGTGAAGGTGAAGAGAAGGTGACGGCAAAGGTGAGGTGAGGTGAGAGGAGGTGAGGAAAGAGCAGGTGAAGGTGAGGAGGAGAAGGTGAGGTGAAGGTGGGAGAGGTGAGGAGGTGAGGTGAAGGTGATGGTGAAGGTGAGATGACGGTGAATATAAGGTGAGGTGAGGAGGAGAGAGAAGGTGAAGGTGAGGAGAAGGTGAGGTGAATGTGAAGGTGAGGTGAGAGAGGAGGTGAGGTGAGGTGAGAGGAGGTGAGGTGAGAGAAGGTGAGGTGAGGTGAGAGGAGGTGAGGAGAGAGAAGGTGAAGGTGAGGAGGAGCAGGTGAGGTGAAGGTGAAGGTGAGGCGAGGTGAGGTCAGGTGAGAGGAGGTGAGGAGAGAGAAGGTGAAGGTGAGGAGGAGAAGGTGAGGAGAGGAGAGGAGAGGAGAGGAGAGGAGAGGAGAGGAGAGGAGAGGAGAGGAGAGGAGAGGAGAGGAGAAGAAGAGAAGGTCAGGTGAAGGTGAAGGTGAGATGAGGTGAGGTGAACTGAAGCGAGGTGAGGAGAGGAGGAGAGGAAGAGAAGGTGAGGTGTAGGTGAGGAGAAGGTGAGGTGAGATGAGAGGAGGTGAGGGTGAGGAGAAGGTGAGGTGAGATGAGAGGAGGTGAAGGTGACGGTGAAGGTGAGGAGAAGGTGAGGTGAAGGTGAGAAGAGAGAATGTGAAGGTGATGAGGAGAAGGTGAGGAGAAGGTGAGAGAGGAGGTGAGGTGAGGTGAAGGTGAGGTGAGAGGAGGTGAGGAAAGAGCAGGTGAAGGTGAGGAGGAGAAGGTGAGGTGAAGGTGGGAGAGGTGAGGAGGTGAGGTGAAGGTGATGGTGAAGGTGAGATGACGGTGAATATAAGGTGAGGTGAGGAGGAGAGAGAAGGTGAAGGTGAGGAGAAGGTGAGGTGAATGTGAAGGTGAGGTGAGAGAGGAGGTGAGGTGAGGTGAGAGGAGGTGAGGTGAGAGAAGGTGAGGTGAGGTGAGAGGAGGTGAGGAGAGAGAAGGTGAAGGTGAGGAGGAGCAGGTGAGGTGAAGGTGAAGGTGAGGCGAGGTGAGGTCAGGTGAGAGGAGGTGAGGAGAGAGAAGGTGAAGGTGAGGAGGAGAAGGTGAGGAGAGGAGAGGAGAGGAGAGGAGAGGAGAGGAGAGGAGAGGAGAGGAGAAGAAGAGAAGGTCAGGTGAAGGTGAAGGTGAGATGAGGTGAGGTGAACTGAAGCGAGGTGAGGAGAGGAGGAGAGGAAGAGAAGGTGAGGTGAAGGTGAGGTGTAGGTGAGGAGAAGGTGAGGTGAGATGAGAGGAGGTGAGGGTGAGGAGAAGGTGAGGTGAGATGAGAGGAGGTGAAGGTGACGGTGAAGGTGAGAAGAGAGAATGTGAAGGTGATGAGGAGAAGGTGAGGTGAAGGAGAGGAGAGGAGAGGAGAGGAGAGGAGAGGAGAGGAGAGGAGAGGAGAGGAGAGGAGAGGAGAGGAGAGGAGGAGAGGTTAAGGTGACGGTGAAGGTGAAGGTGACGGTGAAGGTGAGGAGAAGGTGAGAGGAGGTGAGGAGAGAGGAGGTGAGGTGAGAGGAGAGAGGAGGTGAGGAGAGAGAAGGTGAGGAGAGAGAAGGTGAAGGTGAGGAGAAGGTGAGGTGAGAGGAGGTAAGGTGAGAGGTGATGAGAGAGAATGTGAAGGTGAGGAGGAGAGGAGAGGAGAGGTTAAGGTTAGGTGAAGGTGAGGAGAAGGTGAGAGGAGGTGAGAGAGGAGGTGAGGTGAGAGGAGAGAGGAGGTGAGGAGAGAGGTGAAGGTGAGGAGAAGGTGAAGGTGAGGAGATGGTGACGGTGAAGGTGAGAGGAGGTGAGGTGAGAGGAGAGAGGAGGTGAGGAGAGAGAAGGTGAGGTGAGGAGAAGGTGAGGTGAGGTTAGAGGAGAGAGAAGGTGGGATGAAGGTGAGGTGAGGTGAGAGGAGAGGAGGTGAGGAGAGAGAAGGTGAAGGTGAGGAGAAGGTGAGGAGAAGGTGAGGAGGTGAGGTGAGGTGAGGTGAGGAGAGAGAAGGTGAAGGTGAGGAGGAGAAGGTGAGGTGAAGGAGAGAGGAGAGGAGAGGGTGAGGTGAACTGAAGGCGAGGTGAGGAGAGGAGGTGAGGAAGAGAAGGTGAGGAGAAGGTGAGGTGAGATGAGAGGAGGTGAAGGTGACGGTGAAGGTGAGGAGAAGGTGAGGTGAAGGTGACGGTGAAGGTGAGAGGAGGTGAGGTGAAGGTGAAGGTGAGGTGAAGGTGACGGTGAAGGTGAGGAGAACGTGCGGTGTGAGGAGAACGTGCGGTGAGAGGAGGTGAGGAGAGAGAAGGTGAGGAGGAGAAGGTGAGGTGATGTGAGAGGAGGTAAGGTGAGAGGAGAGGAGAGAGGAGGTGAAGGTGAGGAGAAGGTGACGGTGAGAGGAGGTGAGGTGAGAGGAGAGAGGAGGTGAGGAGAGAGGAGGTGAGGTGAGAGAGGAGGTGAGGAGAGAGGTGAAGGTGAGGAGAAGGTGAGGTGAAGTTGAGGTGAGGTGAGAGGAGGTAAGGTGAGGTGAGAGGAGGTGAGGAGAGAGAATGTGAAGGTGAGGAGGAGAAGGTGAGGTGAAGGTGAGGTGAAGAAGAGAATGTGAGGTGAAGGTGAAGGTGAGGTGAAGGAGAGAGGAGAGGAGAGGGTGAGGTGAACTGAAAGTGAGGTGAAGAAGAGAAGGTGAGGTGAAGGTGAAGGTGAGGTGAACTGAAGGCGAGGTGAGGAGAGGAGGTGAGGAAGAGAAGGTGAGGAGAGAGGAGGTGAAGGTGAGGAGAAGGTGAGGTGAGATGAGAGGAGGTGAAGGTAACGGTGAAGGTGAGGAGAAGGTGAGGTGAAGGTGACGGTGAAGGTGAAAGTGAGGTGAAGGTGTAGGTGAAGGTGAGGAGAAGGTGAGGTGAGAGGAGGTGAGGAGAGAGGAGGTGAGGTGAGAGGAGAGAGGAGGTGAGGAGAGAGAAGGTGAAGGTGAGGAGGAGAAGGTGAGGTGAGAGGAGGTAAGGTGAGAGGAGAGGAGAGAGGAGGTGAAGGAGAGAGAAGGTGACGGTGAAGGTGAGAGGAGGTGAGGTGAGAGGAGAGAGGAGGTGAGGAGAGGAGGTGAGGTGAGAGGAGGTGAGGAGAGGAGGTGAGGTGAGAGAGGAGGTGAGGAGAGAGAAGGTGAAGGTGAGGAGAAGGTGAGGTGAAGGTGAGGTGAGAGAGAAGGTGAGGTGAAGTTGAGGTGAGAGGAGGTAAGGTGAGGTGAGAGGAGGTGAGGAGAGAGAATGTGAAGGTGAGGAGGAGAAGGTGAGGTGAAGGTGAGGTGAAGAAGAGAATGTGAGGTGAGGTGAATGTGAGGTGAGGTGAACGGAGGTGAGGAGAGAGAAGGTGAAGGTGAGGAGGAGAAGGTGAGGTGAAGGAGAGAGGAGAGGAGAGGGTGAGGTGAACTGAAAGTGAGGTGAAGAAGAGAAGGTGAGGTGAAGGTGAGGTGAGGTGAACTGAAGGCGAGGTGAGGAGAGGAGGTGAGGAAGAGAAGGTGAGATGAGAGGAGATGAGGTGAGAGGAGAGGAGAGGAGAGAGGAGGTGAAGGTGAGGAGAAGGTGAAGGTGAGGAGAAGGTGAGGTGAGATGAGAGGAGGTGACGGTGAAGGTGAGAGGAGGTGAGGTGAAGGTGAAGGTGAGGTGAAGGTGAGGTGAGAGGTGAGGAGAGAGAATGTGAAGGTGAGGAGGAGAAGGTGAGGTGAAGGTGAGGTGAAGAAGAGAATGTGAGGTGAGGTGAATGTGAGGTGAGGTGAACGGAGGTGAGGAGAGAGAAGGTGAAGGTGAGGAGGAGAAGGTGAGGTGAAGGAGAGAGGAGAGGAGAGGGTGAGGTGAACTGAAAGTGAGGTGAAGAAGAGAAGGTGAGGTGAAGGTGAAGGTGAGGTGAGGTGAACTGAAGGCGAGGTGAGGAGAGGAGGTGAGGAAGAGAAGGTGAGGAGAAGGTGAGGTGAGAGAGGAGGTGAGGTGAGAGGAGGTAAGGTGAGGTGAGAGAATGTGAAGGTGAGGAGGAGAAGGTGAGGTGAAGAAGAGAATGTGAGGTGATGGTGAAGGTGAGGTGAGGTGAACTGAAGGCGAGGAGGTGAGGTGAGGTGAGAGGAGGTGAGGAGAGAGAATGTGAAGGTGAGGAGGAGAAGGTGAGGTGAAGGTGAGGTGAAGAAGAGTGTGAGGTGAAGGTGAAGGTGAGGTGAGGTGAACTGAAGGCGAGGAGGTGAGGTGAGGTGAGAGGAGGTGAGGAGAGAGAAAGTGAAGGTGAGGAGGAGAAGGTGAGGTGATGGAGAGGAGAGGAGAGGAGTGTGAGGTGAGGTGAACTGAAGGTGAGGTGAAGAAGAGAAGGTGAGGTGAAGGTGAGGTGAGGTGAACTGAAGGTGAGGTGAGATGACAGGAGGTGAGGTGAGAGGAGAGGAGAGAGGAGGTGAAGGTGAGGAGAGAGGAGGTGAAGGTGACGGTGAGGAGAAGGTGAGGTGAAGGTGACGGTGAAGGTGAGAGGAGGTGAGGAGAGAGGAGGTGAGGTGAGAGGAGAGAGGAGGGGAGGAGAGAGAAGGTGAAGGTGAGGTGAGGTGAGAGGAGGTAAGGTGAGAGGAGAGGAGAGAGGAGGTGAAGGTGAGGAGAAGGTGACGGTGAAGGTGAGGTGAGAGAGGAGGTGAGGTGAAGTTGAGGTGAGGTGAGAGGAGGTAAGGTGAGGTGAGAGGAGGTGAGGAGAGAGAATGTGAAGGTGAGGAGGAGAAGGTGAGGTGAAGGTGAGGTGAAGAAGAGGATGTGAGGTGAAGGTGAAGGTGAGGTGAGGTGAACTGAAGGCGAGGAGGTGAGGTGAGGTGAGAGGAGGTGAGGAGAGAGAAGGCGAAGGCGAGGAGGTGAGGTGAGGTGAAGAAGAGAAGGTGAGGTGAAGGTGAGGTGAGGTGAACTGAAGGCAAGGTGAGGAAGAGAAGGTGAGGAGAAGGTGAGGTGAGATGAGAGGAGGTGAGGTGAGAGGAGAGAGGAGGTGAAGGTGAGAGAAGGTGAAGGTGAGGAGGAGAAGGTGAGGTGAAGGAGAGAGGAGAGGAGAGGGTGAGGGTGAGGTGAACTGAAAGTGAGGTGAAGAGAAGGTGAGGTGAAGGTGAATGTGAGATGAGAGGAGGTGAGGTGAGAGGAGAGAGGAGGTGAAGGTGAGGAGAAGGTGAAGGTGAGGAGAAGGTGAGGTGAGATGAGAGGAGGTGAAGGTGACGGTGAAGGTGAGGAGAAGGTGAGGTGAAGGTGACGGTGAAGGTGAGAGAAGGTGAGGTGAAGGTGAAGGTGAGGTGAAGGTGAGGTGAGAGGTGAGGAGAGAGGAGGTGAGGTGAGAGCAGAGAGGATGTGAGGAGGAGGAGGTGAGGAGGAGGTGAGGAGGAGAAGGTGAGGTGAGGTTAGAGGAGGTGAAGGTGAGGAGAAGGTGAAGGTGAGAGGAGGTGAGGTGAGAGGAGGTAAGGTGAGAGGTGATGAGAGAGAATGTGAAGGTGAGGAGGAGAGGAGAGGAGAGGTTAAGGTTAGGTGAAGGTTAGGTGAAGGTGAGGAGAAGGTGAGAGGAGGTGAGAGAGGAGGTGAGGAGAGGAGGTGAGGTGAGAGGAGGTGAGGAGAGAATGTGAGGTGAGGTGAATGTGAGGTGAGGTGAACGGAGGTGAGGAGAGAGAAGGTGAAGGTGAGGAGGAGAAGGTGAGGTGAAGGAGAGAGGAGAGGGTGAGGTGAACTGAAAGTGAGGTGAAGAAGAGAAGGTGAGGTGAAGGTGAAGGTGAGGTGAGGTGAACTGAAGGCGAGGTGAGGAGAGGAGGTGAGGAAGAGAAGGTGAGGAGAAGGTGAGGTGAGATGAGAGGAGGTGAGGTGAGAGGAGTGGAGAGGAGAGAGGAGGTGAAGGTGAGGAGAAGGTGAAGGTGAGGAGAAGGTGAGGTGAGATGAGAGGAGGTGAAGGTGACGGTGAAGGTGAGGAGACGGTGAGGTGAAGGTGACGGTGAAGGTGAGAGGAGGTGAGGTGAAGGTGAGGTGAAGGTGAGGTGAGAGGTGAGGAGAGAGGAGGTGAGGTGAAGGTGAAGGTGAGGTGAAGGTGAGGTGAGAGGTGAGGAGAGAGGAGGTGAGGTGAGAGGTGAGGAGAGAGGAGGTGAGGTGAGAGCAGAGAGGAGGTGAGGAGAAGGTGAGGTGAGGTTAGAGGAGGTAAGGTGAGAGGAGAGGAGAGAGGAGGTGAAGGTGAGGAGAAGGTGACGGTGAAGGTGAGAGGAGGTGAGGTGAGAGGAGAGGGGAGGTGAGGAGAGAGGAGGTGAGGTGAGAGAGGAGGTGAGGAGAAGGTGAGGTGAGAGGAGAGAGGAGGTGAGGAGAGAGAAGGTGAGGAGAAGGTGGGGTGAAGATGAGGTGAGAGAGGAGGTGAGGTGAGGTTAACTTGAGGTGAGGTGAGAGGAGGTAAGGTGAGGTGAGAGGAGGTGAGGAGAGAGAATGTGAAGGTGAGGAGGAGAAGGTGAGGTGAAGGTGAGGTGAAGAAGAGAATGTGAGGTGAAGGTGAGGTGAAGTGAACTGAAGGCGAGGAGGTGAGGTGAGGTGAGAGGAGGTGAGGAGAGAGAAGGTGAAGGTGAGGAGGAGAAGGTGAGGTGATGGAGAGGAGAGGAGAGTGTGAGGTGAGATGAACTGAAGGTGAGGTGAAGAAGAGAAGGTGAGGTGAAGGTGAGGTGAGGTGAACTGAAGGTGAGGTGAGATGACAGGAGGTGAGGTGAGAGGAGAGAGGAGGTGAAGGTGAGGAGAGAGGAGGTGAAGGTGACGGTGAGGAGAAGGTGAGGTGAAGGTGAGAGGAGGTGAGGAGAGAGGAGGTGAGGTGAGAGGAGAGAGGAGGGGAGGAGAGAGAAGGTGAAGGTGAGGAGGTGAAGGTGAGGAGAAGGTGAGGTGAGGTGAGAGGAGGTAAGGTGAGAGGAGAGGAGAGAGGAGGTGAAGGTGAGGAGAAGGTGATGGTGAAGGTGAGAGGAGGTGAGGTGAGAGGAGAGGAGAGAGGAGGTGAAGGTGAGGAGAAGGTGAGGTGAAGGTGAGGTGAGGTGAAGATGAGGTGAGGTGAGAGGAGGTAAGGTGAGGTGAGAGGAGGTGAGGAGAGAGAATGTGAAGGTGAGGAGGAGAAGGTGAGGTGAAGGTGAGGTGAAGAAGAGGATGTGAGGTGAAGGTGAAGGTGAGGTGAGGTGAACTGAAGGCGAGGAGGTGAGGTGAGGTGAGAGGAGGTGAGGAGAGAGAAGGCGAAGGTGAGGAGGAGAAGGTGAGGTGAAGGAGAGGAGAGGGTGAGGTGAGGTGAGGTGAACTGAAGGTGAGGTGAAGAAGAGAAGGTGAGGTGAAGGTGAGGTGAGGTGAACTGAAGGAAGGTGAGGAAGAGAAGGTGAGGAGAAGGTGAGGTGAGATGAGAGGAGGTGAGGTGAGAGGAGGTGAAGGTGAGGAGAAGGTGAGATGAGAGGAGGTGAAGGTGAGAGAAGGTGAAGGTGAGGTGAAGGTGAAGGTGAGGTGAGGTGAACTGAAGGCGAGGTGAGGAGAGGAGGTGAGGAAGAGAAGGTGAGGAGAAGGTGAGGTGAGATGAGAGGAGGTGAGGTGAGAGGAGTGGAGAGGAGAGAGGAGGTGAAGGTGAGGAGAAGGTGAAGGTGAGGAGAAGGTGAGGTGAGATGAGAGGAGGTGAAGGTGACGGTGAAGGTGAGGAGACGGTGAGGTGAAGGTGACGGTGAAGGTGAGAGGAGGTGAGGTGAAGGTGAGGTGAAGGTGAGGTGAGAGGTGAGGAGAGAGGAGGTGAGGTGAAGGTGAAGGTGAGGTGAAGGTGAGGTGAGAGGTGAGGAGAGAGAGGAGGTGAGGTGAGAGCAGAGAGGAGGTGAGGAGAAGGTGAGGTGAGGTTAGAGGAGGTAAGGTGAGAGGAGAGGAGAGAGGAGGTGAAGGTGAGGAGAAGGTGACGGTGAAGGTGAGAGGAGGTGAGGTGAGAGGAGAGGGGAGGTGAGGAGAGAGGAGGTGAGGTGAGAGAGGAGGTGAGGAGAAGGTGAGGTGAGAGGAGAGAGGAGGTGAGGAGAGAGAAGGTGAGGAGAAGGTGGGGTGAAGATGAGGTGAGAGAGGAGGTGAGGTGAGGTTAACTTGAGGTGAGGTGAGAGGAGGTAAGGTGAGGTGAGAGGAGGTGAGGAGAGAGAATGTGAAGGTGAGGAGGAGAAGGTGAGGTGAAGGTGAGGTGAAGAAGAGAATGTGAGGTGAAGGTGAGGTGAAGTGAACTGAAGGCGAGGAGGTGAGGTGAGGTGAGAGGAGGTGAGGAGAGAGAAGGTGAAGGTGAGGAGGAGAAGGTGAGGTGATGGAGAGGAGAGGAGAGTGTGAGGTGAGATGAACTGAAGGTGAGGTGAAGAAGAGAAGGTGAGGTGAAGGTGAGGTGAGGTGAACTGAAGGTGAGGTGAGATGACAGGAGGTGAGGTGAGAGGAGAGAGGAGGTGAAGGTGAGGAGAGAGGAGGTGAAGGTGACGGTGAGGAGAAGGTGAGGTGAAGGTGAAGGTGAGAGGAGGTGAGGAGAGAGGAGGTGAGGTGAGAGGAGAGAGGAGGGGAGGAGAGAGAAGGTGAAGGTGAGGAGGTGAAGGTGAGGAGAAGGTGAGGTGAGGTGAGAGGAGGTAAGGTGAGAGGAGAGGAGAGAGGAGGTGAAGGTGAGGAGAAGGTGACGGTGAAGGTGAGAGGAGGTGAGGTGAGAGGAGAGGAGAGAGGAGGTGAAGGTGAGGAGAAGGTGAGGTGAAGGTGAGGTGAGAGGAGTGAGGTGAAGATGAGGTGAGGTGAGAGGAGGTAAGGTGAGGTGAGAGGAGGTGAGGAGAGAGAATGTGAAGGTGAGGAGGAGAAGGTGAGGTGAAGGTGAGGTGAAGAAGAGGATGTGAGGTGAAGGTGAAGGTGAGGTGAGGTGAACTGAAGGCGAGGTGAGAGAGAAGGTGAGGTGAAGGTGAGGTGAGGTGAACTGAAGGCAAGGTGAGGAAGAGAAGGTGAGGAGAAGGTGAGGTGAGATGAGAGGAGGTGAGGTGAGAGGAGGTGAAGGTGAGGAGAAGGTGAGATGAGAGGAGGTGAAGGTGAGAGAAGGTGAAGGTGAGGAGGAGAAGGTGAGGTGAAGGAGAGAGGAGAGGAGAGGGTGAGGTGAACTGAAAGTGAGGTGAAGAGAAGGTGAGGTGAAGGTGAAGGTGAGGTGAACTGAAGGCGAGGTGAGGAGAGGAGGTGAGGAAGAGAAGGTGAGGAGAAGGTGAGGTGAGATGAGAGGAGGTGAGGTGAGAGGAGAGAGGAGGTGAAGGTGAGGAGAAGGTGAAGGTGAGGAGAAGGTGAGGTGAGATGAGAGGAGGTGAAGGTGACGGTGAAGGTGAGGAGAAGGTGAGGTGAAGGTGACGGTGAAGGTGAGAGAAGGTGAGGTGAAGGTGAAGGTGAGGTGAAGGTGAGGTGAGAGGAGAGGAGAGAGGAGGTGAGGTGAGAGCAGAGAGGATGTGAGGAGGAGGAGGTGAGGAGGAGGTGAGGAGGAGAAGGTGAGGTGAGGTTAGAGGAGGTAAGGTAAGAGGAGAGGAGAGAGGAGGTGAAGGTGAGGAGAAGGTGACAGTGAAGGTGAGAGGAGGTGAGGTGAGAGGAGAGAGGTGAGGAGAGAGGAGGTGAGGTGAGAGAGGAGGTGAGGAGAAGGTGAGGTGAGAGGAGAGAGGAGGTGAGGTGAGAGGAGAGAGGAGGTGAGGAGAGAGAAGGTAAATCAGTCGCAGCGGCATACCACCTTAGCACCAGAGAAGCCAGGAGGGAACTTGAGGTGCGCGTCGACAACAAATGTCTGGAGGTCCAGCAAGCCCCGAAGTATCTTGGAGTACGTCTGGATCGGACATTATCCTTCAAACAACACCTGGAAGAAGTCAAGGCCAAGGTGACATCCAGGGTCGCGCTGATCCGCCGCCTCGCTGGAACAACCTGGGGAGCCTCCGCTTAGACGCTGCTAATATCCACCCAAGCCCTGGTCTTCTCTGCAGCGGAATACTGCGCCCCAGTCTGGAGCAGAAGCCCTCATGCGAGAAAGGTCGACGTGGCTATCAATACCTCCCTCCGAATAATAACTGGATGCTTAAAGCCTACCCCTGTGTCCCTCTTGCCAGTCCTCGCGGGAATAGCACCGGCCGGCCTCCGACGGGAGGCTGCCACCCTCGCCCTGGCCAGGAAGGCACAAAAGTATGACTGGCACATCCTGCACAACACCACAATAACACCAGCACCTCCAAGCAGACTCAAGTCCCGCCACCCCTACAACAAGGCAGCACAAGAGATGCTCAACTCCACCTCTGAGGACATCTCCAGAGATGCATGGTTGGCAGCAGCTTGGAAGCAGGAGTGGGAGTCAGCCGGGCCCTCCCGAATCCACTGTTACATCTGGCACCCAGGAGATGGCGCCATTGGAGGAGACGACCTACCACGCCGGCAATGGACCACACTGAACCGTCTACAAACTGGGGTCGGTCGCTTTAAAACATCAATGAAGACGTGGGGCTTGGCGGACAGTGCGGCATGCGAGTGCGGTGACCCTGACCAGACCGCCGACCATATAATCACCATCTGCCCCTTATATAGACCACCCTCGGAAGCCAGCCTCTTCGACCTAGGACCAGAGATGCGGGCATGGCTACACGACACCGAGTTGGACCTCTGACGTTACACGAAAGAAGAGAGAGAAGGTGAAGGTGAGGTGAGAGGAGAGAGGAGGTGAGGAGAGAGAAGGTGAAGGTGAGGTGAAGGTGACGGTGAAGGTGAGAGGAGGTGAGGTGAAGGTGAAGGTGAGGTGAAGGTGACGGTGAAGGTGAGGAGAAGGTGAGGTGAGAGGAGGTGAGGAGAGAGAAGGTGAAGGTGAGGAGAAGGTGAGGAGAGGTGAGAGGAGGTAAGGTGAAAGGAGAGGAGAGAGGAGGTGAAGGTAAGGAGAAGGTGACAGTGAAGGTGAGAGGAGAGAGGAGGTGAGGAGAGAGGAGGTGAGGTGAGAGAATGTGAAGGTGAGGAGGAGAAGGTGAGGTGAAGGTGAGGTGAAGAAGAGGATGTGAGGTGAAGGTGAAGGTGAGGTGAGGTGAACTGAAGGCGAGGAGGTGAGGTGAGGTGAGAGGAGGTGAGGAGAGAGAAGGCGAAGGTGAGGAGGAGAAGGTGAGGTGAAGGAGAGGAGAGGGTGAGGTGAGGTGAGGTGAACTGAAGGTGAGGTGAAGAAGAGAAGGTGAGGTGAAGGTGAGGTGAGGTGAACTGAAGGCAAGGTGAGGAAGAGAAGGTGAGGAGAAGGTGAGGTGAGATGAGAGGAGGTGAGGTGAGAGGAGGTGAAGGTGAGGAGAAGGTGAGATGAGAGGAGGTGAAGGTGAGAGAAGGTGAAGGTGAGGTGAAGGTGAAGGTGAGGTGAGGTGAACTGAAGGCGAGGTGAGGAGAGGAGGTGAGGAAGAGAAGGTGAGGAGAAGGTGAGGTGAGATGAGAGGAGGTGAGGTGAGAGGAGTGGAGAGGAGAGAGGAGGTGAAGGTGAGGAGAAGGTGAAGGTGAGGAGAAGGTGAGGTGAGATGAGAGGAGGTGAAGGTGACGGTGAAGGTGAGGAGACGGTGAGGTGAAGGTGACGGTGAAGGTGAGAGGAGGTGAGGTGAAGGTGAGGTGAAGGTGAGGTGAGAGGTGAGGAGAGAGGAGGTGAGGTGAAGGTGAAGGTGAGGTGAAGGTGAGGTGAGAGGTGAGGAGAGAGGAGGTGAGGTGAGAGCAGAGAGGAGGTGAGGAGAAGGTGAGGTGAGGTTAGAGGAGGTAAGGTGAGAGGAGAGGAGAGAGGAGGTGAAGGTGAGGAGAAGGTGACGGTGAAGGTGAGAGGAGGTGAGGTGAGAGGAGAGGGGAGGTGAGGAGAGAGGAGGTGAGGTGAGAGAGGAGGTGAGGAGAAGGTGAGGTGAGAGGAGAGAGGAGGTGAGGAGAGAGAAGGTGAGGAGAAGGTGGGGTGAAGATGAGGTGAGAGAGGAGGTGAGGTGAGGTTAACTTGAGGTGAGGTGAGAGGAGGTAAGGTGAGGTGAGAGGAGGTGAGGAGAGAGAATGTGAAGGTGAGGAGGAGAAGGTGAGGTGAAGGTGAGGTGAAGAAGAGAATGTGAGGTGAAGGTGAGGTGAAGTGAACTGAAGGCGAGGAGGTGAGGTGAGGTGAGAGGAGGTGAGGAGAGAGAAGGTGAAGGTGAGGAGGAGAAGGTGAGGTGATGGAGAGGAGGAGAGTGTGAGGTGAGATGAACTGAAGGTGAGGTGAAGAAGAGAAGGTGAGGTGAAGGTGAGGTGAGGTGAACTGAAGGTGAGGTGAGATGACAGGAGGTGAGGTGAGAGGAGAGAGGAGGTGAAGGTGAGGAGAGAGGAGGTGAGGAGAGAGAAGGCGAAGGTGAGGAGGAGAAGGTGAGGTGAAGGAGAGGAGAGGGTGAGGTGAGGTGAGGTGAACTGAAGGTGAGGTGAAGAAGAGAAGGTGAGGTGAAGGTGAGGTGAGGTGAACTGAAGGCAAGGTGAGGAAGAGAAGGTGAGGAGAAGGTGAGGTGAGATGAGAGGAGGTAGGTGAGAGGAGGTGAAGGTGAGGAGAAGGTGAGATGAGAGGAGGTGAAGGTGAGAGAAGGTGAGGTGAGGAGGAGAAGGTGAGGTGAAGGAGAGGAGAGGAGAGGTGAGGTGAACTGAAGGTGAGGTGAAGAGAAGGTGAGGTGAGGTGAGGTGAGGTGAACTGAAGGCGAGGTGAGGAGAGGAGGTGAGGAAGAGAAGGTGAGGAGAAGGTGAGGTGAGATGAGAGGAGTGAGGTGAGAGGAGAGAGGAGGTGAGGTGAGGAGAAGTGAAGGTGAGGAGAGGTGAGGTGAGATGAGAGGAGGTGAAGGTGACGGTGAAGGTGAGGAGAAGGTGAGGTGAAGGTGACGGTGAAGGTGAGAGAGGTGAGGTGAAGGTGAAGGTGAGGTGAAGGTGAGGTGAGAGGAGAGGAGAGAGGAGGTGAGGTGAGAGCAGAGAGGATGTGAGGAGGAGGAGGTGAGGAGGAGGTGAGGAGGAGAAGGTGAGGTGAGGTTAGAGGAGGTAAGGTAAGAGGAGAGGAGGTGAAGGTGAGGAGAAGGTGACAGTGAAGGTGAGAGGAGGTGAGGTGAGAGGAGAGAGGTGAGGAGAGAGGAGGTGAGGTGAGAGAGGAGGTGAGGAGAAGGTGAGGTGAGGAGAGAGGAGGTGAGGTGAGAGGAGAGAGGAGGTGAGGACAGAGAAGGTAAATCAGTCGCAGCGGCATACCACCTTAGCACCAGAGAAGCCAGGAGGGAACTTGAGGTGCGCGTCGACAACAAATGTCTGGAGGTCCAGCAAGCCCCGAAGTATCTTGGAGTACGTCTGGATCGGACATTATCCTTCAAACAACACCTGGAAGAAGTCAAGGCCAAGGTGACATCCAGGGTCGCGCTGATCCGCCGCCTCGCTGGAACAACCTGGGGAGCCTCCGCTTAGACGCTGCTAATATCCACCCAAGCCCTGGTCTTCTCTGCAGCGGAATACTGCGCCCCAGTCTGGAGCAGAAGCCCTCATGCGAGAAAGGTCGACGTGGCTATCAATACCTCCCTCCGAATAATAACTGGATGCTTAAAGCCTACCCCTGTGTCCCTCTTGCCAGTCCTCGCGGGAATAGCACCGGCCGGCCTCCGACGGGAGGCTGCCACCCTCGCCCTGGCCAGGAAGGCACAAAAGTATGACTGGCACATCCTGCACAACACCACAATAACACCAGCACCTCCAAGCAGACTCAAGTCCCGCCACCCCTACAACAAGGCAGCACAAGAGATGCTCAACTCCACCTCTGAGGACATCTCCAGAGATGCATGGTTGGCAGCAGCTTGGAAGCAGGAGTGGGAGTCAGCCGGGCCCTCCCGAATCCACTGTTACATCTGGCACCCAGGAGATGGCGCCATTGGAGGAGACGACCTACCACGCCGGCAATGGACCACACTGAACCGTCTACGAACTGGGGTCGGTCGCTTTAAAACATCAATGAAGACGTGGGGCTTGGCGGACAGTGCGGCATGCGAGTGCGGTGACCCTGACCAGACCGCCGACCATATAATCACCATCTGCCCCTTATATAGACCACCCTCGGAAGCCAGCCTCTTCGACCTAGGACCAGAGATGCGGGCATGGCTACACGACACCGAGTTGGACCTCTGACGTTACACGAAAGAAGAGAGAGAAGGTGAAGGTGAGGTGAGAGGAGAGAGGAGGTGAGGAGAGAGAAGGTGAAGGTGAGGTGAAGGTGACGGTGAAGGTGAGAGGAGGTGAGGTGAAGGTGAAGGTGAGGTGAAGGTGACGGTGAAGGTGAGGAGAAGGTGAGGTGAGAGGAGGTGAGGAGAGAGAAGGTGAAGGTGAGGAGAAGGTGAGGAGAGGTGAGAGGAGGTAAGGTGAAAGGAGAGGAGAGAGGAGGTGAAGGTAAGGAGAAGGTGACAGTGAAGGTGAGAGGAGAGAGGAGGTGAGGAGAGAGGAGGTGAGGTGAGAGGAGAGAGGAGGTAAGGAGAGAGAAGGTGAAGGTGAGGAGAGGAGGTGAGGTGAGGTTAGAGGAGAGAGGAGGTGAGGAGAGAGAAGGTGAAGGTGAGGAGAAGGTGAAGGTGAGGTGAGAGAGGAGGTGAGGTGAGGTGAAGTTGAGGTGAGGTGAGAGGAGGTGAGGAGAGAGAATGTGAAGGTGAGGAGGAGAGGAGAGGAGAGGAGAGGTTAAGGTTAGGTGAAGGTTAGGTGAAGGTGAGAGAAGGTGAGGAGAGAGGAGGTGAGGTGAGAGGAGAGAGGAGGTGAGGAGAGAGAAGGTGAAGGTGAAGGTGAGGAGAAGGTGAGATGAGAGGAGGTGAAGGTGCCGGTGAGGAGAAGGTGAGGTGAAGGTGACGGTGAAGGTGAGAGGAGGTGAGGTGAAGGTGAGGTGAAGGTGACGGTGAAGGTGAGGTGAAGGTGACAGTGAAGGTGCGGTGAGAGGAGGTGAGGAGAGAGGAGGTGAGTTGAGAGGAGAGAGGAGGTGAGGAGAGAGAAGGTGACGGTGAAGGTGAGAGGAGGTGAGGTGAGAGGAGAGAGGAGGTGACGGTGAGGAGAAGGTGAGGTGAAGGTGAGGTGAGGTGAAGTTGAGGTGAGGTGAGAGGAGGTAAGGTGAGGTGAGAGGAGGTGAGGAGAGAGAATGTGAAGGTGAGGAGGAGAAGGTGAGGTGAAGGTGAGGTGAAGAAGAGAATGTGAGGTGAAGGTGAAGGTGAGGTGAGGTGAACTGAAGGCGAGGAGGTGAGGTGAGGTGAGAGGAGTTGAGGAGAGAGAAGGTGAGGTGAAGGAGAGGAGAGGGTGAGGTGAGGTGAACTGAAGGTGAGGTGAAGAAGAGAAGGTGAGGTGAGGTGGGTGAACTGAAGGCGAGGTGAGGAGAGGAGGTGAGGAAGAGAAGGTGAGGAGAAGGTGAGGTGAGATGAGGTGAGGTGAGAGGAGAGAGGAGGTGAAGGTGAGGAGAAGGTGAGATGAGAGGAGGTGAAGGTGACGGTGAAGGTGAGAGGAGGTGAGGTGAAGGTGAGGTGAAGGTGACGGTGAAGGTGAGGTGAGAGGAGGTGAGGAGAGAGGAGGTGAGGTGAGAGGAGGTGAGGAGAGAGAAGGTGAAGGTGAGGAGGTGAAGGTGAGGAGAAGGTGAGGTGAGAGGAGGTAAGGTGAGAGGAGGTAAGGTGAGAGGAGAGGAGAGAGGAGGTGAAGGTGAGGAGAAGGTGACGGTGAGAGGAGGTGAGGTGAGAGGAGAGAGGAGGTGAGGAGAGAGGAGGTGAGGTGAGAGGAGAGAGGAGGTGAGGACAGAGAAGGTAAATCAGTCGCAGCGGCATACCACCTTAGCACCAGAGAAGCCAGGAGGGAACTTGAGGTGCGCGTCGACAACAAATGTCTGGAGGTCCAGCAAGCCCCGAAGTATCTTGGAGTACGTCTGGATCGGACATTATCCTTCAAACAACACCTGGAAGAAGTCAAGGCCAAGGTGACATCCAGGGTCGCGCTGATCCGCCGCCTCGCTGGAACAACCTGGGGAGCCTCCGCTTAGACGCTGCTAATATCCACCCAAGCCCTGGTCTTCTCTGCAGCGGAATACTGCGCCCCAGTCTGGAGCAGAAGCCCTCATGCGAGAAAGGTCGACGTGGCTATCAATACCTCCCTCCGAATAATAACTGGATGCTTAAAGCCTACCCCTGTGTCCCTCTTGCCAGTCCTCGCGGGAATAGCACCGGCCGGCCTCCGACGGGAGGCTGCCACCCTCGCCCTGGCCAGGAAGGCACAAAAGTATGACTGGCACATCCTGCACAACACCACAATAACACCAGCACCTCCAAGCAGACTCAAGTCCCGCCACCCCTACAACAAGGCAGCACAAGAGATGCTCAACTCCACCTCTGAGGACATCTCCAGAGATGCATGGTTGGCAGCAGCTTGGAAGCAGGAGTGGGAGTCAGCCGGGCCCTCCCGAATCCACTGTTACATCTGGCACCCAGGAGATGGCGCCATTGGAGGAGACGACCTACCACGCCGGCAATGGACCACACTGAACCGTCTACGAACTGGGGTCGGTCGCTTTAAAACATCAATGAAGACGTGGGGCTTGGCGGACAGTGCGGCATGCGAGTGCGGTGACCCTGACCAGACCGCCGACCATATAATCACCATCTGCCCCTTATATAGACCACCCTCGGAAGCCAGCCTCTTCGACCTAGGACCAGAGATGCGGGCATGGCTACACGACACCGAGTTGGACCTCTGACGTTACACGAAAGAAGAGAGAGAAGGTGAAGGTGAGGTGAGAGGAGAGAGGAGGTGAGGAGAGAGAAGGTGAAGGTGAGGTGAAGGTGACGGTGAAGGTGAAGGTGAGGTGAAGGTGACGGTGAAGGTGAAGGTGAGGTGAAGGTGACGGTGAAGGTGAGGAGAAGGTGAGGTGAGAGGAGGTGAGGAGAGAGAAGGTGAAGGTGAGGAGAAGGTGAGGAGAGGTGAGAGGAGGTAAGGTGAAAGGAGAGGAGAGAGGAGGTGAAGGTAAGGAGAAGGTGACAGTGAAGGTGAGAGGAGAGAGGAGGTGAGGAGAGAGGAGGTGAGGTGAGAGGAGAGAGGAGGTAAGGAGAGAGAAGGTGAAGGTGAGGAGAGGAGGTGAGGTGAGGTTAGAGGAGAGAGGAGGTGAGGAGAGAGAAGGTGAAGGTGAGGAGAAGGTGAAGGTGAGGTGAGAGAGGAGGTGAGGTGAGGTGAAGTTGAGGTGAGGTGAGAGGAGGTGAGGAGAGAGAATGTGAAGGTGAGGAGGAGAGGAGAGGAGAGGAGAGGAGAGGTTAAGGTTAGGTGAAGGTTAGGTGAAGGTGAGAGAAGGTGAGGAGAGAGGAGGTGAGGTGAGAGGAGAGAGGAGGTGAGGAGAGAGAAGGTGAAGGTGAAGGTGAGGAGAAGGTGAGATGAGAGGAGGTGAAGGTGCCGGTGAGGAGAAGGTGAGGTGAAGGTGACGGTGAAGGTGAGAGGAGGTGAGGTGAAGGTGAGGTGAAGGTGACGGTGAAGGTGAGGTGAAGGTGACAGTGAAGGTGCGGTGAGAGGAGGTGAGGAGAGAGGAGGTGAGTTGAGAGGAGAGAGGAGGTGAGGAGAGAGAAGGTGACGGTGAAGGTGAGAGGAGGTGAGGTGAGAGGAGAGAGGAGGTGACGGTGAGGAGAAGGTGAGGTGAAGGTGAGGTGAGGTGAAGTTGAGGTGAGGTGAGAGGAGGTAAGGTGAGGTGAGAGGAGGTGAGGAGAGAGAATGTGAAGGTGAGGAGGAGAAGGTGAGGTGAAGGTGAGGTGAAGAAGAGAATGTGAGGTGAAGGTGAAGGTGAGGTGAGGTGAACTGAAGGCGAGGAGGTGAGGTGAGGTGAGAGGAGTTGAGGAGAGAGAAGGTGAGGTGAAGGAGAGGAGAGGGTGAGGTGAGGTGAACTGAAGGTGAGGTGAAGAAGAGAAGGTGAGGTGAGGTGAGGTGGGTGAACTGAAGGCGAGGTGAGGAGAGGAGGTGAGGAAGAGAAGGTGAGGAGAAGGTGAGGTGAGATGAGGTGAGGTGAGAGGAGAGAGGAGGTGAAGGTGAGGAGAAGGTGAGATGAGAGGAGGTGAAGGTGACGGTGAAGGTGAGAGGAGGTGAGGTGAAGGTGAGGTGAAGGTGACGGTGAAGGTGAGGTGAGAGGAGGTGAGGAGAGAGGAGGTGAGGTGAGAGGAGGTGAGGAGAGAGAAGGTGAAGGTGAGGAGGTGAAGGTGAGGAGAAGGTGAGGTGAGAGGAGGTAAGGTGAGAGGAGGTAAGGTGAGAGGAGAGGAGAGAGGAGGTGAAGGTGAGGAGAAGGTGACGGTGAGAGGAGGTGAGGTGAGAGGAGAGAGGAGGTGAGGAGAGAGGAGGTGAGGTGAGAGGAGAGAGGAGGTGAGGACAGAGAAGGTAAATCAGTCGCAGCGGCATACCACCTTAGCACCAGAGAAGCCAGGAGGGAACTTGAGGTGCGCGTCGACAACAAATGTCTGGAGGTCCAGCAAGCCCCGAAGTATCTTGGAGTACGTCTGGATCGGACATTATCCTTCAAACAACACCTGGAAGAAGTCAAGGCCAAGGTGACATCCAGGGTCGCGCTGATCCGCCGCCTCGCTGGAACAACCTGGGGAGCCTCCGCTTAGACGCTGCTAATATCCACCCAAGCCCTGGTCTTCTCTGCAGCGGAATACTGCGCCCCAGTCTGGAGCAGAAGCCCTCATGCGAGAAAGGTCGACGTGGCTATCAATACCTCCCTCCGAATAATAACTGGATGCTTAAAGCCTACCCCTGTGTCCCTCTTGCCAGTCCTCGCGGGAATAGCACCGGCCGGCCTCCGACGGGAGGCTGCCACCCTCGCCCTGGCCAGGAAGGCACAAAAGTATGACTGGCACATCCTGCACAACACCACAATAACACCAGCACCTCCAAGCAGACTCAAGTCCCACCACCCTACACAAGCAGCACAAGAGACCTACAACAAGGCAGCACAAGAGATGCTGAACTCCACCTCTGAGGACATCTCCAGAGATGCATGGTTGGCAGCAGCTTGGAAGCAGGAGTGGGAGTCAGCCGGTCCCTCCCGAATCCACTGTTACATCTGGGACCCAGGAGATGGCGCCATTGGAGGAGACGACTTACCACGCCGGCAATGGACCACACTGAACCGTCTACGAACTGGGGTCGGTCGCTTTAAAACATCAATGAAGACGTGGGGCTTGGCGGACAGTGCGGCATGCGAGTGCGGTGACCCTGACCAGACCGCCGACCATATAATCACCATCTGCCCCTTATATTGACCACCCTCGGAAGCCAGCCTCTTCGACCTAGGACCAGAGATGCGGGCATGGCTACACGACACCGAGTTGGACCTCTGACGTTACACGAAAGAAGAGAGAGAAGGTGAAGGTGAGGTGAGAGGAGAGAGGAGGTGAGGAGAGAGAAGGTGAAGGTGAGGTGAAGGTGACGGTGAAGGTGAGAGGAGGTGAGGTGAAGGTGAAGGTGAGGTGAAGGTGAGGAGAAGGTGAGAGGAGGTGAGGAGAGAGAAGGTGAGGAGAAGGTGAGGAGAGGTGAGAGGAGGTAAGGTGAAAGGAGAGGAGAGAGGAGGTGAAGGTAAGGAGAAGTTGACAGTGAAGGTGAGAGGAGGTGAGGTGAGAGGAGAGAAGAGGTGAGGAGAGAGGAGGTGAGGTGAGAGGAGAGAGGAGGTAAGGAGAGAGAAGGTGAAGGTGAGGAGGTGAGGTGAGGTGAGGTTAGAGGAGAGAGGAGGTGAGGAGAGAGAAGGTGAAGGTGAGGAGAAGGTGAGGTGACGGTGAGGTGAGAGAGGAGGTGAGGTGAAGTTGAGGTGAGGTGAGAGGAGGTAAGGTGAGGTGAGAGGAGGTGAGGAGAGAGAATGTGAAGGTGAGGAGGAGAGGAGAGGAGAGGAGAGGAGAGGTTAAGGTTAGGTGAAGGTTAGGTGAAGGTGAGAGGAGAGAGGAGGTGAGGTGAGAGGAGAGAGGAGGTGAGGAGAGAGAAGGTGAAGGTGAGGAGAAGGTGAGATGAGAGGAGGTGAAGGTGCCGGTGAGGAGAATGTGAGGTGAAGGTGACGGTGAAGGTGAGAGGAGGTGAGGTGAAGGTGACGGTGAAGGTGAGGTGAAGGTGATGGTGATGGTGAAGGTGAGGTGAGAGGAGGTGAGGAGAGAGGAGGTGAGTTGAGAGGAGAGAGGAGGTGAGGAGAGAGAAGGTGAAGGTGAGGAGGTGAAGGTGAGGTGAGGTGAGAGGAGGTAAGGTGAGAGGAGAGGAGAGAGGAGGTGAAGGTGAGGAGAAGGTGAGAGGAGGTGAGGTGAGAGGAGAGAGGAGGTGAAGGTGAGGAGAAGGTGAGGTGAAGGTGAGGTGAGAGAGGAGGTGAGGTGAGAGGAGGTAAGGTGAGGTGAGAGGAGGTGAGGAGAGAGAATGTGAAGGTGAGGAGGAGAAGGTGAGGTGAAGGTGAGGTGAAGAAGAGAATGTGAGGTGAAGGTGAAGGTGAGGTGAGGTGAACTGAAGGCGAGGAGGTGAGGTGAGGTGAGAGGAGGTGAGGAGAGAGAAGGTGAGGTGAAGGAGAGGAGAGGGTGAGGTGAGGTGAGGTGAGGGAACTGAAGGTGAGGTGAAGAAGAGAAGGTGAGGTGAGGTGAACTGAAGGCGAGGTGGTGAGGAAGAGAAGGTGAGGAGAAGGTGAGGTGAGATGAGAGGAGATGAGGTGAGAGGAGAGGAGAGAGGAGGTGAAGGTGAGGAGAAGGTGAGATGAGGTAAGGTGAGAGGAGAGGAGAGAGGAGGTGAAGGTGAGGAGAGGTGAGAGGAGGTGAGGTGAGAGGAGAGAGGAGGTGAAGGTGAGGAGAAGGTGAGGTGAAGGTGAGGTGAGAGAGGAGGTGAGGGAGAGGAGGTAAGGTGAGGTGAGAGGAGGTGAGGAGAGAGAATGTGAAGGTGAGGAGGAGAAGGTGAGGTGAAGGTGAGGTGAGAAGAGAATGTGAGGTGAGGTGAAGGTGAGGTGAGGTGAATGAAGGCGAGGAGGTGAGGTGAGAGGAGGGAGGAGAGAGAAGGTGAGGTGAGGAGAGGAGAGGGTGAGGTGAGGTGAGGAGGTGAAGAAGGTGAGGTGAAGAAGAGAAGGTGACGTGAGGTGAACTGAAGGCGAGGTGAGGAGAGGAGGGAGGATGAGAAGGTGAGGAGAAGGTGAGGTGAGATGAGAGGAGATGAGGTGAGAGGAGAGGAGAGGAGAGAGGAGGTGAAGGTGAGGAGAAGGTGAGATGAGAGGAGGTGAAGGTGACGGTGAAGAGAAGGTGAGGTGAAGGTGAGGTGAAGGTGACGGTGAGGTGAGAGGAGGTGAGGAGAGAGGAGGTGAGGTGAGAGGAGAGAGGTGAGGAGAGAGAAAGTGAAGGTGAAGGTGAGGAGAAGGTGAGGTGAGGTGAGAGGAGGTGAGGAGAGAGAAGGTGAAGGTGAGGAGAAGGAGTGGTGAGGTGAAGGTGAGGTGAGAGGAGAGAGGAGGTGAGGAGAGAGAAGGTGAAGGTGAGGAGAAGGTGTGGTGAAGGTGAAGGTGAAGGTGAGGTGAGAGAGGAGGTGAGGTCAGGTGAAGTTGAGGTGAGGTGAAGTTGAGGTGAGGTGAGAGGAGGTAAGGTGAGGTGAGAGGAGATGAGGAGAGAGAATGTGAAGGTGAGGAGGAGAAGGTGAGGTGAAGGAGAGGAGAGGAGAGGAGAGGAGAGGAGAGGAGAGGAGAGGAGAGGGTGAGGTCAGGTGAAGTTAGGTGAGGTGAGGAAAAGAAGGTGAGGTGAGGTTAGAGGAGAGAGAGGTGAGGTGAAGGTGAGGTGAGGAGGTGAGGAGAGAGGAGAGAGGAGGTGAGGAGAGAGAAGGTGAAGGTGAGGAGGAGAAGGTGAGGTGAAGGAGAGGAGAGGAGAGGAGAGGAGAGGAGAGGAGAGGAGAGGAGAGGAGAGGAGAGGAGAGGAGAGGAGAGGAGAGGAGAGGAGAGGAGAGGAGAGGAGGTAAGGTGAGAGGAGAGGAGAGAGGAGGTGAAGGTGAGGAGATGGTGACGGTGAAGGTGAGAGGAGGTGAGGTGAGAGGAGAGAGGAGGTGAGGAGAGAGATGTGAGGTGAGGAGGAGAAGGTGAGGAGAGGAGAGGAGAGGAGAGGAGAGGAGGTGAAGGTGACGATGAGGAGAAGGTGAGAGGAGGTGAGGAGAGAGGAGGTGAGGTGAGAGGAGAGAGGAGGTGAGGAGAGAGAAGGTGAAGGTGAGGAGGAGAAGGTGAGGTGAGAGGAGGTAAGGTGAGAGGAGGTAAGGTGAGAGGAGAGGAGAGAGGAGGTGAAGGTGAGGAGATGGTGACGGTGAAGGTGAGAGGAGGTGAGATGAGAGGAGAGAGGAGGTGAGGAGAGAGAAGGTGAGGTGAAGGAGAGGAGAGGGTGAGGTGAGGTGAGGAGGTGAGGTGAGGGACTGAAGGTGAGGTGAAGAAGAGAAGGTGAGGTGAGGGGTGAACTGAAGGCGAGGTGAGGAGAGGAGGTGAGGAAGAGAAGGTGAGGAGAAGGTGAGGTGAGATGAGGTGAGGTGAGAGGAGAGAGGAGGTGAAGGTGAGGAGAAGGTGAGATGAGAGGAGGTGAAGGTGACGGTGAAGGTGAGAGGAGGTGAGGTGAAGGTGAGGTGAAGGTGACGGTGAGGTGAGAGGAGGTGAGGAGAGAGGAGGTGAGGTGAGAGGAGAGGTGAGGAGAGAGAAGGTGAAGGTGAGGAGGTGAAGGTGAGGAGAAGGTGAGGTGAGAGGAGGTAAGGTGAGAGGAGGTAAGGTGAGAGGAGAGGAGAGAGGAGGTGAAGGTGAGGAGAAGGTGACGGTGAGAGGAGGTGAGGTGAGAGGAGAGAGGAGGTGAGGAGAGAGGAGGTGAGGTGAGAGGAGAGAGGAGGTGAGGACAGAGAAGGTAAATCAGTCGCAGCGGCATACCACCTTAGCACCAGAGAAGCCAGGAGGGAACTTGAGGTGCGCGTCGACAACAAATGTCTGGAGGTCCAGCAAGCCCCGAAGTATCTTGGAGTACGTCTGGATCGGACATTATCCTTCAAACAACACCTGGAAGAAGTCAAGGCCAAGGTGACATCCAGGGTCGCGCTGATCCGCCGCCTCGCTGGAACAACCTGGGGAGCCTCCGCTTAGACGCTGCTAATATCCACCCAAGCCCTGGTCTTCTCTGCAGCGGAATACTGCGCCCCAGTCTGGAGCAGAAGCCCTCATGCGAGAAAGGTCGACGTGGCTATCAATACCTCCCTCCGAATAATAACTGGATGCTTAAAGCCTACCCCTGTGTCCCTCTTGCCAGTCCTCGCGGGAATAGCACCGGCCGGCGGTGCGGTGAGAGGAGAGAGGAGGTGAGGAGAGAGAAGGTGAAGGTGAGGTGAAGGTGAGAGGAGGTGAGGCGAAGGTGAGGTGAAGGTGAGGAGAAGGTGAGGTGAGAGGAGGTGAGGTGAGAGGAGAGAGGAGGTGAGGAGAGAGAAGGTGAAGGTGAGGAGAAGGTGAGGAGAGGTGAGAGGAGGTAAGGTGAGAGGAGAGGAGACAGGAGTTGAAGGTATGGAGAAGGTGAGAGTGAAGGTGAGAGGAGGTGAGGTGAGAGGAGAGAGGAGGTGAGGAGAGAGGAGGTGAGGTGAGCGGAGAGAGGAGGTGAGGAGAGAGAAGGTAAATCAGTGACAGCGGCATACCACCTTAGCACCAGAGAAGCCAGGAGGGAACTTGAGGTGTGCGTCGACAACAAATGTCTGGAGGTCCAGCAAGCCCCGAAGTATCTTGGAGTACGTCTGGATCGGACATTATCCTTCAAACAACACCTGGAAGAAGTCAAGGCCAAGGTGACATCTAGGGTCGCGCTGATCCGCCGCCTCGCTGGAACAACCTGGGGAGCCTCCGCTTAGACGCTGCGAATATCCACCCAAGCCCTGGTCTTCTCTGCAGCGGAATACTGCGCCCCAGTCTGGAGCAGAAGCCCTCATGCGAGAAAGGTCGACGTGGCTATCAATACCTCCCTCCGAATAATAACTGGATGCTTAAAGCCTACCCCTGTGTCCCTCTTGCCAGTCCTCGCGGGAATAGCACCGGCCGGCGGTGCGGTGAGAGGAGAGAGGAGGTGAGGAGAGAGAAGGTGAAGGTGAGGTGAAGGTGAGAGGAGGTGAGGCGAAGGTGAGGTGAAGGTGAGGAGAAGGTGAGGTGAGAGGAGGTGAGGTGAGAGGAGAGAGGAGGTGAGGAGAGAGAAGGTGAAGGTGAGGAGAAGGTGAAGGTGAGGAGAGGAGGTGAGGTGAGGTGAGAGGAGGTAAGGTGAGAGGAGAGGAGACAGGAGTTGAAGGTATGGAGAAGGTGAGAGTGAAGGTGAGAGGAGGTGAGGTGAGAGGAGAGAGGAGGTGAGGAGAGAGGAGGTGAGGTGAGAGGAGAGAGGAGGTAAGGAGAGAGAAGGTGAAGGTGAGGAGAGGAGGTGAGGTGAGGTTAGAGGAGCGAGAAGGTGAGGTGAAGGTGAGATGAGGGGAGGAGAGAGAAGGTGAAGGTGAGGTGAAGGTGAAGGTGAGGTGAGAGAGGATGTGAGGTGAGGTGAAGTTGAGGTGAGGTGAGAGGAGGTAAGGTGAGGTGAGAGGAGGTGATGAGAGAGAATGTGAAGGTGAGGAGAGGAGAGGAGAGGAGAGGTTAAGGTTAGGTGAAGGTGAGGAGAAGGTGAGAGGAGGTGAGGAGAGAGGAGGTGAGGTGAGAGGAGAGAGGAGGTGAGGAGAGAGAAGGTGAAGGTGAGGAGGAGAAGGTGAGGAGGTGAGGTGAGAGGAGAGGAGAGAGGAGGTGAAGGTGAGGAGATGGTGACGGTGAGAGGAGGTGAGGTGAGAGGAGAGAGGAGGTGAGGAGAGAGGAGAGGAGAAGGTGAGGTGAAGGTGAAGGTGAGGTGAGAGAGGAGGTGAGGTGAGGTGAAGTTGAGGTGAGGTGAAGTGAGAGGAGGTAAGGTGCGGTGAGGTGAGCGGAGGTGAGGACAGAGAAGGTGAAGGTGAGGAGGAGCAGGTGAGGTAAAGGTGAGGAGAGGAGAGGGTGAGTTGATGTGAGGTGAGGTGAAGAATAGAATGTGAGGTGAGGTGAGGTGAGGTGAGGTGAACTGAAGGCGAGGTGAGGTGAGAGGAGGTGAGGAGAGGAGAGAGAAGGTGAAGGTGAGGAGGAGAAGGTGAGGTGAAGGAGAGGAGAGGGTGAGGTGAAGGTGACGTTGAAGGTGAGGAGAAGGTGAGGTGAGAGGAGAGGAGGTGAGGAGAGAGAAGGTGAAGGTGAGGAGAAGGTGAGGTGAGGTGAGAGGAGGTAAGGTGAGAGGAGAGGAGAGGAGAGAGGAGGTGAAGGTGAGGAGAAGGTGACGGTGAAGGTGAGAGGAGGTGAGGTGAGAGGAGAGGAGAGGAGAGGAGAGGAGAGGAGAGGAGGAGGTTAGGTGAAGGTGACGATGAGGAGAAGGTGAGAGGAGGTGAGGAGAGAGGAGGTGAGGTGAGAGGAGAGAGGAGGTGAGGAGAGAGAAGGTGAAGGTGAGGAGGAGAAGGTGAGGTGAGAGGAGGTAAGGTGAGAGGAGAGGAGAGAGGAGGTGAAGGTGAGGAGATGGTGACGGAGATGGTGAGAGGAGGTGAGGTGAGAGGAGAGAGGAGGTGAGGAGAGAGAATGTGAAGTTGAGGAGGAGAAGGTGAGGTGAAGGAGAGGAGAGGAGAGGAGAGGAGAGGAGAGGAGAGGAGAGGAGAGGGTGAGGTGAGGTCAGGTGAAGTTAAGGTGAGGTGAGGAAGAGAAGGTGAGGTGAGGTTAGAGGAGAGAGAAGGTGAGGTGAAGGTGAGGTGAGGAGGTGAGGTGAGAGGAGAGAGGAGGTGAGGAGAGAGAAGGTGAAGGGGAGGAGATGGTGACGGTGAAGGTGAGAGGAGGTGAGGTGAGAGGAGAGAGGAGGTGAGGAGAGAGGAGGTGAGGTGAGAGGAGAGAGGAGGTGAGGAGAGAGAAGGTGAAGGTGAGGAGAGGAGAAGGTGAGGTGAGGAGAAGGTGAGGTAGAGGAGAGAGAAGGTGAGATGAGGTGAGGAGAGGAGAGGAGAGGTAAGGTAGGTGAAGGTGAGGAGAAGGTGAGAGGAGGTGAGGAGAGAGGAGGTGAGGTGAGAGGAGAGAGGAGGTGAGGAGAGAGAAGGTGAAGGTGAGGAGGAGAAGGTGAGGTGAGAGGAGGTAAGGTGAGAGGAGAGGAGAGAGGAGGTGAAGGTGAGGAGATGGTGACGGTGAAGGTGAGAGGAGGTGAGGTGAGAGGAGAGAGGAGGTGAGGAGAGAGGAGGTGAGGGAGAGGAGAGAGGAGGTGAGGAGAGAGAAGGTGAAGGTGAGGAGAGGAGAAGGTGACATGAGGAGAAGGTGAGGTGAGGTTAGAGGAGAGAGAGGTGAGATGAAGGTGAGGTGAGGTGAGAGGAGAGGAGGTGAGGAGAGAGAGGTGAAGGTGAGGAGAAGGTGAAGTGAAGGTGAGGTGAGGTGAGAGAGGAGGTGAGGTGAAGTTGAGGTGAGGTGGGTGAGGTGAGAGGAGGTAAGGTGCGGTGAGGTGAGAGGAGGTGAAGTGAAGGTGAGGTGAAGAAGAGAATGTGAGGAGAAGGTGAGATGAGAGGAGATGAGGTGAGAGGAGAGGAGAGAGGAGGAGAAGGTGACGGTGAAGGTGAGGTGAGATGAGAGGAGGTGAAGGAGGTGAGGTGAAGGTGAGAGGTGAGGTGAAGGTGACGTGAGGAAGAGAGGTGAGGTGAGGTTAGAGGAGAGAGAAGGTGAGGTGAAGGTGAGGTGAGGAGGTGAGGAGAGAGGAGGTGAGGTGAGAGGAGAGAGGAGGTGAGGAGAGAGAAGGTGAGGTGAGGAGGAGAAGGTGAGGAGAAGGTGAGGTGAGAGGAGGTGAGGTGAGATGAGAGGAGGTGAAGGTGACGGTGAGAGGTGAGGAGAGGAGAGGTGAAGGTGACGGTGAAGGTGAGAAGAGGTGAGGAGAGAGAATGTGAGGTGAGGAGGAGAAGGTGAGGTGAAGGAGAGGAGAGGAGAGGAGAGGAGGTGAGGAGAGAGGAGGTGAGGTGAGAGGAGAGAGGAGGTGAGGAGAGAGAGGTGAAGGGAGGAGGAGAAGGTGAGGGAGAGGAGGTAGAGGTGAGAGGAGAGGAGAGAGGAGGTGAAGGTGAGGAGAAGGTGAGGTGAGATGAGAGGAGGTGAAGGTAGGTGAGGTGAGGAGAAGGTGAGGTGAAGGTGACGGTGAAGGGAGAGGTGAGGTGAAGGTAGGTGAAGGTGACGGTGAAGGTGAGAGGAGGTGAGGTGAGAGGAGAGAGGAGGTGAGGAGAGAGGAGGTGAGGTGAGAGGAGAGAGGAGGTGAGGAGAGAGGAGGTGAGGTGAGAGAGAAGGTGAAGGTGAGGAGGAGAAGGTGAGGTGAGGTGAGAGGAGGTAGGTGAGAGGATAGGAGAGAGGAGGTGAAGGAGGAGAAGGTGACGGTGAAGGTGAGAGGAGGTGAGGTGAGAGGAGAGAGGAGGTGAGGAGAGAGGAGGTGAGAGGAGAGAGGAGGTGAGGAGAGAGAAGGTGAGGTGAGGAGAAGGTGAGGTGAGGTTAGAGAGAGAGAAGGTAGGTGAAGGTGAGGTGAGGTGAGAGGAGAGAGGAGGTGAGGAGAGAGAAGGTGAAGGTGAGGAGAGGTAGGTGAAGGTGAGAGAGAAGGTGAGAGGTGAGGAGAAGGTGAGGTGAGGTAGAGGAGAGAGAGGTGAGGTGAAGGTGAGGTGAGAGGAGAGATGAGGTGAGGTGAGGTCAGGTGAAGTAAGGTGAGGTGAGGAAGAGAAGGTGAGGGAGGTAGAGGAGAGAGAAGGTGAGGTGAAGGTGAGGTGAGGAGGTGAGGAGAGAGGAGGTGAGGTGAGAGGAGAGAGGAGGTGAGGAGAGAGAGGTGAGGAGGTGGAGGAGGAGAAGGTGAGGAGAAGGTGAGGTGAGAGGAGGTGAGGTGAGAGGAGGTGAAGGTGAGATGAGAGGAGGTGAAGGTGACGGTGAAGGTGAGGAGAAGGAGAGGTGAAGGTGACGGTGAAGGTGAGAAGAGGTGAGGAGAGAGATGTGAGGTGAGGAGGAGAAGGTGAGGTGAAGGAGAGGAGAGGAGAGGAGAGGAGGTGAGGAGAGAGGAGGTGAGGTGAGAGGAGAGAGGAGGTGAGGAGAGAGAAGGTGAAGGTGAGGAGGAGAAGGTGAGGTGAGAGGAGGTAAGGTGAGAGGAGAGGAGAGAGGAGGTGAAGGTGAGGAGAAGGTGAGGGAGATGAGAGGAGGTGAAGGTACGGTGAAGGTGAGGAGAAGGTGAGGTGAAGGTGACGGTGAAGGTGAGAGGTGAGGTGAAGGTAGGTGAAGGTGACGGTGAAGGTGAGAGGAGGTGAGGTGAGAGGAGAGAGGAGGTGAGGAGAGAGGAGGTGAGGTGAGAGGAGAGAGGAGGTGAGGAGAGAGGAGGTGAGGTGAGAGAGAGGTGAAGGTGAGGAGGAGAAGGTGAGGTGAGGTGAGAGGAGGAGAGGTGAGAGGAGAGGAGAGAGGAGGTGAAGGTGAGGAGAAGGTGACGGTGAAGGTGAGAGGAGGTGAGGTGAGAGGAGAGAGGAGGTGAGGAGAGGAGGTGAGAGGAGAGAGGAGGTGAGGAGAGAGAAGTTGAAGGTGAGGAGAAGGTGAGGTGAGGTAGAAGAGAGAGAAGGTAAGGTGAAGGTGAGGTGAGGTGAGAGGAGAGAGGAGGTGAGGAGAGAGAAGGTGAAGGTGAGGAGAAGGTTAGGTGAAGGTGAGAGAGAAGGTGAAGGTGAGGAGAAGGTGAGGTGAGGTAGAGGAGAGAGAAGGTGAGGTGAAGGTGAGGGAGAGGAGAGATGAGGGAGGTGAGGTCAGGTGAAGTAGGTGAGGTGAGGAGAGAAGGTGAGGTGAGGTTAGAGGAGAGAGAAGGTGAGGTGAAGGTGAGGTGAGGAGGTGAGGAGAGAGGAGGTGAGGTGAGAGGAGAGAGGAGGTGAGGAGAGAGAAGGTGAAGGTGAGGAGGAGAAGGTGAGGAGAAGGTGAGGTGAGAGGAGGTGAGGTGAGAGGAGGTGAGGTGACGGTGAAGGTGAGGTGAGATGAGAGGAGGTGAGGTGACGGTGAAGGTGAGGAGAAGAGAGGTGAAGGTGACGGTGAAGGTGAGAAGAGGTGAGGAGAGAGAATGTGAAGGTGAGGAGGAGAAGGTGAGGTGAGGAGAGGAGAGGAGAGGAGAGGAGAGAGGAGGTGAGGTGAAAGGAGAGAGGAGGTGAGGAGAGAGAAGGTGAAGGTGAGGAGGAGAAGGTGAGGTGAGAGGAGGTAAGTGAGAGGAGAGGAGAGAGGAGGTGAAGGTGAGGAGAAGGTGAGGTGAGATGAGAGGAGGTGAAGGTACGGTGAAGGTGAGGAGAAGGTGAGGTGAGGTGACGGTGAAGGTGAGAGGTGAGGTGAAGGTTAGGTGAAGGTGACGGTGAAGGTGAGAGGAGGTGAGGTGAGAGGAGAGAGGAGGTGAGGAGAGAGGAGGTGAGGTGAGAGGAGAGAGGAGGTGAGGAGAGAGGATGTGAGGTGAGAGAGAAGGGAAGGTGAGGAGAGGTGAGGTGAGGTGAGAGGAGGTAAGGTGAGAGGAGAGGAGAGAGGAGGTGAAGGTGAGGAGAAGGTGACGGTGAAGGTGAGAGGAGGTGAGGTGAGAGGAGAGAGGAGGTGAGGAGAGAGGAGGTGAGAGGAGAGAGGAGGTGAGGAGAGAGAAGGTGAGAGGTGAGGAGAAGGTGAGGAGAGAGGAGGTGAGGTGAGAGGAGAGAGGAGGGAGGAGAGAGAAGGTGAAGGTGAGGAGGAGAAGGTGAGGTGAAGGAGAGGAGAGGAGAGGAGAGGAGAGGAGAGGAGAGGAGAGGAGAGGAGAGGAGAGGAGAGGAGAGGAGAGGAGAGGAGAGGAGAGGAGAGGAGAGGAGAGGAGAGGAGAGGAGAGGAGGAAGGTGAGAGGAGAGGAGAGAGGAGGTGAAGGTGAGGAGATGGTGACGGTGAAGGTGAGAGGAGGTGAGGTGAGAGGAGAGAGGAGGTGAGGAGAGAGAAGTGAGGTGAGGAGGAGAAGGGAGGAGAGGAGAGGAGAGGAGAGGAGAGGAGAGGAGAGGAGAGGAGAGGAGAGGAGAGGAGAGGAGGTGAAGGTGACGATGAGGAGAAGGTGAGAGGAGGTGAGGAGAGAGGAGGTGAGGTGAGAGGAGAGAGGAGGTGAGGAGAGAGAAGGTGAAGGTGAGGAGGAGAAGGTGAGGTGAGAGGAGGTAAGGTGAGAGGAGAGGAGAGAGGAGGTGAAGGTGAGGAGAAGGTGAGGTGAGATGAGAGGAGGTGAAGGTACGGTGAAGGTGAGGAGAAGGTAGGTGAAGGTGACGGTGAAGGTGAGAGGAGGTGAGGTGAGAGGAGAGAGGAGGTGAGGAGAGAGGAGGTGAGGTGAGAGGAGAGAGGAGGTGAGGAGAGAGGAGGTGAGGTGAGAGAGAAGGTGAAGGTGAGGAGGAGAAGGTGAGGAGAAGGTGAGGTGAGGTGAGAGGAGGTAAGGTGAGAGGAGAGGAGAGAGGAGGTGAAGGTGAGGAGAAGGTGACGGTGAAGGTGAGAGGAGGTGAGGTGAGAGGAGAGAGGAGGTGAGGAGAGAGGAGGTGAGAGGAGAGAGGAGGTGAGGAGAGAGAAGGTGAAGGTGAGGAGAAGGTGAGGTGAGGTTAGAAGAGAGAGAAGGTGAGGTGAAGGTGAGGTGAGGTGAGAGGAGAGAGGAGGTGAGGAGAGAGAAGGTGAAGGTGAGGAGAAGGTTAGGTGAAGGTGAGAGAGAAGGTGAAGGTGAGGAGAAGGTGAGGTGAGGTTAGAGGAGAGAGAAGGTGAGGTGAAGGTGAGGTGAGAGGAGAGATGAGGTGAGGAGAGAGAAGGTGAAGGTGAGGAGAAGGTGAGGAGAAGGTGAGGTGAGAGGAGTGAGGAGAGAGGAGGTGAGGTGAGAGAGAAGGTGAAGGTGAGGAGGAGAAGGTGAGGACAAGGTGAGGTGAGGTGAGAGGAGGTAAGGTGAGAGGAGAGGAGAGAGGAGGTGAAGGTGAGGAGAAGGTGACGGTGAAGGTGAGAGGAGGTGAGGTGAGAGGAGAGAGGAGGTGAGGAGAGAGGAGGTGAGGAGAGAGAAGGTGAAGGTGAGGAGGAGCAGGTGAGGTGAAGGTGAGGAGAGGAGAGGGTGAGGTGAGGTGAACTGAATGTGAGGTGAGGTGAACTGAAGGCGAGGAGGTGAGGTGAGAGGAGGTGAAGAAGAGAAGGTGAGGTGAAGGTGAATGTGAGGTGAACTGAAGGCGAGGTGAGGAGGTGAAGAAGAGAAGGTGAGGTGAAGGTGAGGTGTAGGTGAGGAGAAGGTGAGGTGAGATGAGAGGAGGTGAGGTGAGAGGAGAGGAGAGAGGAGGTGAAGGTGAGGAGAAGGTGAAGGTGAGGAGAAGGTGAGATGAGAGGAAGTGAAGGTGATGGTGAAGGTGAGGAGAAGGTGAGGTGAATATGAAGGTGAGGTGAAGGTGAGGAAGAGAAGGTGAGGTGAAGGTAAAGGTGAAGGTGAAGGTGAGAGAGGAGGTGAAGGTGGAGGTGAGGTGAAGGTGAGGTGAGAGGAGGTGAGGAGAAGGTGAGGAGAAGGTGAGGTGAATGTGAAGGTGAAGGTGAATGTGAGGTGAGAGGTGGTGAGGTGAAGCTGGGGTGAGGTGAGGTGAAAATGAGGTGAAGGTGAGAGGAGAGAGGAGGTGAGGTGAAGGTGAGGTGTAGGTGAGGTGAGGATAATGTGAGAGGAAGTTGAGGTGAAGGTGAAGATGAAGGTGAGGTGAGGAGGAGAAGGTGAGAGAGGAGGTAAACGTGAGGTGAAGGTGAAGTGAGGAGAAGGTGAGGTGAGGTTAGAGGAGGTGAGGTGAGAGGAGGTGAAGAAGAGAAGGTGAGGTGAAGGTGAAGGTGAGGTGAGGTGAACTGAAGGCGAGGTGAGGAGGTGAAGAAGAGAAGGTGAGGTGAAGGTGAGGTGTAGGAGAGGAGAAGGTGAGGTGAGATGAGAGGAGGTGAGGTGAGAGGAGAGAGGAGGTGAAGGTGAGGAGAAGGTGAAGGTGAGAAGGTGAGAGGAGAGGAGGTGAAGGTGGAGGTGAGGAGGAGGTGAGGTTAAGGTAAAGGTGAAGGTGAGAGAGGAGGTGAAGGTGGAGGTGAGGTGAAGGTGAGGAGAAGGTGAGGTGAGGAGAAGGTGAGGTGAGGTGAAAATGAGGTGAAGGAGAGAGGAGGTGAGGTGAAGGTGAGGTGAGAGGAGGTGGAGAGGAGAAGGTGAGGTGAAGGTGTAGGTGAGGTGAAGGTGAGGTGAGGTGAAGGTGAGGTGTAGGTGAGGTGAGGATAATGTGAGGAAGTTGAGGTGAAGGTGGGGTGAAGGTGAGGTGAGGAGGAGAAGGTGAGAGAGGAGGTAAACGTGAGGTGAAGGTGAGGTGAGGAGAAGGTGAGGTGAGGTTAGAGGAGAGAGAAGGTGAGGTGAGGAGAAGGTGAGGTTAGATGAGAGAGAAGGTGAGGTAAGGAGAAGGGGAGGTGAAGGTGAGGAGAAGGTGAGGTGAAGGTGAGGTGAACCTGTTTCTGAAGAGCTGTACATCTCATTGTCTTTCACTTGAGCCTTTGAGGACTCACTGGGACTCTACCAGAGAGAGAGAGAGACAACATATTAATATAATAATAATAATAATAATAATAATAATAATGATAATAATAACAAAGGTTTAATAATAATATTATAATAATAAAGGTGTAATAATAATATAATAATAGTAATATAATAATAATAATATAATAATATAAATAATAACAATAATAATATAATAATAATAATATAATAACAATAATAATGAGCCTTAACCCTAACCCTAACCCTAATAATATAATAATAATAAAGGTGTAATAATAATATAATAATAGTAATAAAGGTTTAATAATAATATAATATTAATAATAATAATAATAATATAATAATAATATAATAACAATAATAATGAGCCTTAACCCTAACCCTAATAATGTAATAATAATAAAGGTGTAATAATAATAATAGTAATAAAGGTTTAATAATAATTTAATATTAATAATAATAATAATAATAATAATAATATAATAATAATAATAATAATACAATTAATAACAATAATAACATAATAATAATATAATAATAATAATAATAATAATAATAATAATAATAACAATAATATAAATGGTTTAGGAATAATAATAATTTATTAATAATAATAATAATAATAATAATAATATAATAAAATAATAATAATAAAAATATAATAATACCGTATTGACCCGAATATAAGACGACCCCGATTATAAGACGACCCCTCTTTTTCAAGACTCATTTTTGGAAAAAAATATTTTTTTTTTTTTGAAGACCATATCTTTTTTTTATAAAGAAAATCTTTTTTTTGGAAAATAATGATAACACACATCACACATTGTGTTAAAATTTGCCTAACTTGACAAACAAAAACAAAACAGGCTAGATAGATTGCAATGAAACAGTAGTGCAATAAAACGGTCTATTGGTCACATCAAGTCTTCTCATTCAGCTCGTCTTCTACATCGCTGGTTGTTCCTCTCACTCCCGCTATCGTCACTCACGGTGTCTGCTCCCCCGTCTCCTCCCACATCACGTCATCCTCGCTGCCATCCATGGCATACGCAGCATTTCTTAAACCCATTAATGCTTTCTGGGGAAACGTCAGCCCATGCTTGCAAGATCCATTCACAGAGCAAACGTACTGCAGGCTTTTGGATTTTTCCAGACGGTGTCAGTGCGTGATTAGCAGCCAGGAGCCACTCTGTGGATCTCTTGCGCAGATTAACCTTGAATGGTTTGTTAACGACCACATCCAACACCTGCAGCTGGCTTGTCATTCCGCCCGGTATGATCACTAGGTGACTAGGTTTTGACTGGCTCAGTCAAGTGTCCACGGAAAGCATCCAGAATCAACATGTTCCTCTGCTTTCTGAGTCCCCCACGCCGTCTGCCCCACACCACCTTGAGCCAGTCCACCACAAGCTCCGTCTCCATCCAGCCCTTTGCCTGGGCACCTACCATAATCCCCCACGTACGGGGGAAGTTGTGTCCCATCTGCGAGGCGCGTTAACATGACCGTTACTCGGCTCTTCTCGTTTCCAGTAGATCAGTAGATCACTGATTTGTCGCCTTTCTTATGCACAGTGACAGATGGCATGTCAAAATACACAGGCGTTTGATCAGCATTGCCCATCTGATCAAGGGGGTATGAGTGCTTCTTCCTTAACTTGATCACATATCGCTGATAAGACAGGAGCTTCTCTCTGGAGTCTGAGGGCAGGCGCTGGGCTTGTCCTGCGTCGCAATGACAGGTGTTTGATGTCTCTGCTTCGTTTATCACCATTATCTTAAAATTGGCATCGTAACTTCGTCTCTTCTGTTTATTAACTTGCCCTACTTTTGAGCCACTTTTTTCAAGTTGGTCGCTGTCTCTCCATTTCTAACTCTCCAGGTAACTATTTTTATGTACTGTTACTTTAAGACTTTGAGTTACTTTAAGTGTCGCGCGGTGTCTCGGAACACTCGTTTGGCGCGATCTGTTGTTGCGCAGTTACATGTGCAATTACGGTACATCGAAAAGTCTAAACCCCGATTATAAGACGACCCCTCTTTTTTTGATTTTTTTCTAGGAAAAAAAACCCGTCTTATATTCGGGTCAATACGGTAATAATAATAATTACAATAATAATAATAATATAAATGGTTTAGGAATAATAATAAAGGTTTATTAATAATAATAATAATAATAATAATAATAATAAAGGTTTAGGTTTAATAATAATAATATAATATAATAATAATTAAAATAATAATAAAGGTTTAATAATAATAATACAATAATAATAATAAAGTTTAATAATAATAATATAATAATAATTAAAATAATAATAATAATAATCCAATAATTACTATAAAAATAATAATAATATTAATAATAATAATATTAATAATAATAATATAATATAATAATAATTATGATAATATTTATAATATAATATCATAATAATATGACGTTAGGGTTGATGTAGGGTTAGGGTTGATGAGGTTAAGGTTAATGAGGTTAGGGTTAATGAGGTTAGGGTTAATGAGGTTAGGGTTGATGTAGGGTTAGGGTTGATGAGGTTAGGGTTAATGAGGTTAGGGTTGATGTAGGGTTGATGAGGTTAGGGTTGATGTAGGGTTAGGTTTGATGAGGTTAGGGTTGATGAGGTTAGGGTTGATGTAGGGTTAGGGTTAATTAGGTTAGGGTTGATGAGGTTAGGGTTGATGAGGTTAAGGGTGATGAGGTTAGGGTTGATGTAGGGTTAGGGTTGATGAGGTTAGGGTTAATGAGGTTAGGGTTGATGTAGGGTTAGGGTTGATGAGGTTAAGGGTGATGAGGTTAGGGTTGATGTAGGGTTAGGGTTGATGAGGTTAGGGTTAACGAGGTTAGGGTTGATGTAGAGTTAGGGTTGATGAGGTTGGGGTTAATGAGGTTAGGGTTGGTAAGGTAACTTAAGAACCAACTTATGTTACTTACAAACTAACTTACAAACCAACTTGTGTTACTTACAAACTAACTTACGTTACTTAGAGGTTATTGTGTTTGGGCATTGTTTTAATGACTGTTGGTGCTCTAGGACCCCTTGCTGCCAAAAATCGCTCCTTTATTAAAAATATTGGTGTCACTTTTGATAGTGGTTTTAAATTTGACAAACAAATTGGCTCTGTAGTAAAAGGCTCCTTTTTCCAGTTGAGGCTCCTGTCCAAAATAAAGCCCTACCTCTCTCGCAATGACCTTGAGAGGGTTATCCATGCCTTTATTTCATCCAGGTTGGACTATTGTAATGGTTTGTATGTGGGTCTAGACCAGCTCTCCCTACGACGCCTGCAGCTAATGCAGAACGCTGCTGCGCGCCTCTTGACCGGCACAAAGAAGCGGGACCACATTACACCGGTGCTGGTTTCCCTGCACTGGCTTCCTGTTCGCTTCAGGATTGATTTTAAAATTATGTTGTTTGTCTTCAAGGCATTGAATGGTCTGGCCCCTCAGTACCTAGCTGAACTTCTCCATGTTCGCACCCCAGTTAGAGCACTGAGGTCATCGAATGAGGTACTTTTAGATGTCCCAAGGTCTAGGCTAAAAACTAAAGGCGACCGAGCTTTTGCGGTGGCTGCCCCAAAGTTGTGGAACAGTCTGCCACTACAAATTCGGTCTGCCCAGACCCTAGAGATTTTTAAGTCACGGCTGAAAACTCACTTGTTTTCATTGGCTTTTTGAGGCTTGTTAAGCCGTACATCCCTGATCGTGTTGTGATTATTTATTGTATTGCATTGACTTGTGCATTTTATATAGTATTTTTATTATTGATTGTATTTCATTGACTTGTGCATTTTATATAGTATTTTGTATTTTGTCTGTTTCTGTATACTGTAAAGCACTTTGGTGCAATTTCGGTTGATTTTAAAATGTGCTATATAAATAAAGGTGACCTTGACCTTGACTTACAAACTAACTTACAAACCAACAGATTTTACTTACAAACTAACTTATGTTACTTACGAACTAACTTATGTTACTTACGAACCAACTTATTTTTCTTACGAACCAACTTGTGTTACTTACGAAGTAACTTATGTTACTTACGAAGTAACTTAGGTTACTTATGAACTAAATGATGTTACTTATGAACCAACTTATGTTACTTACGAACCGACTTCGGTTACTAACAAACTAACTTGTGTTACTTACAAACTAACTTGTGTTACTTACAAACTAACTTGTGTTACTTACGAACTAACTTAGGTTACTTATGAACTAACTTATGAACCAACTTACGTTTTTTACAAACTAACTTACGCTACTTACGAACCAACTCAGGTTACTTACGAACCGATTTAGGTTACTTACCTTAGTACGTTGTTAGGTTTAGGGTTGATGTAGGGTTAGGGTTGATGAGGTTAGGGTTAATGAGGTTAGGGTTGATGTAGGTTTAGGGTTGATGAGGTTAGGGTTGATGAGGTTAGGGGTATTAGGTTAGGGTTAATGAGGTTAGGGTTGATGTAGGGTTAGGGTTGATGAGGTTAGGGTTAATGAGGTTAGGGTTGATGTAGGGTTAGGGTTAATGAGGTTAGGGTTGATGAGGTTAGGGTTGATGAGGTTAGGGTTGATGAGGTTAGGGTTGATGTAGGGTTAGGGTTGAATGGGTTAGGGTTAATGAGGTTAGGGTTGATGAGGTTAGGGTTGATGTAGGGTTAGGGTTAATGAGGTTAGGGTTGATGAGATTAGGGTTAATGAGGTTAGGGTTGATGAGGTTAGGGTTGATGTAGGGTTAGGGTTGATAGGAGTCTCACCTTGAAGGCCATTTCGCAGACTTTCTCCACCCAATCCGTTCCCTCGTTTTTCGTGGCCGCAAACACCAGGTTCCTCTCCTCCGTCTTCACGCAAAAGGCGGCCATGTTGTCCTAGAACCAAAAACAACTGACGTAAGTTACTTACGAACTAACAGGTTACTTATGAACTAACTTAATTATGAACTAACTTACGTTACTTATGAACCAACTTATGTTACTTACAATCTAACTTGTGTTACTTATGAACTAACTTACGTTACTTACAAACTAACTTGTGTTACTTATGAACTAACTTACCTTACTTACAAACTAACTTACAAACCAAGTTATTTTACTTACGAACTAACTTATGTTACTTACGAACGAACTTACAAACCAACTTGTGTTACTTATGAACTAAGTTATGTTACTTACAAAGTAACTTATGTTACTTACGAACCAACTTGTGTTACTTACGAAGTAACTTACATTACTTACAAACTAACTTACGTTACTTATGAACCAACTTATGTTACTTACAAACTAACTTACGTTACTTATGAACCAATTTGTGTCACTTACGAACTAACTTACGAACTGTGTTACTTATGAACTAACTTATGTTACTTACGAACTAACCTGTGTTACTTATGAACTAACTTATGTTGCTTATGAACTCACTTATGTTACGTACAAACTAACTTATGTTACTTATGAACCAACTTACGTTACTTACGAACTAACTTACGTTACTTATTAACCAACTTGTGTCACTTACAAACTAACTTACGAACAAACTTGTGTTACTTATGAACTAACTTATGTTACTTACGAACTAACCTGTGTTACTTATGAACTAACTTATGTTGCTTATGAACTCACTTATGTTACGTACAAACTAACTTACGTTACTTATTAACCAACTTGTCACTTACAAACTAACTTACGAACAAACTTGTGTTACTTATGAACTAACTTATGTTACTTACGAACTAACTTACGTTACTTACGAACCAACTTGCGTTACTTATGAACCAACTTACGTTACTTAGGAACTAACTTACGAACCAACTTGTGTTACTTATGAACTAACTTGTGTTACTTATGAACTAACTTACGTTACTTACGAACTAACTTACGAACCAACTTGTGCTACTTACAAACTAACCTGTATTACTTATGAACTAACTTAGGTTACGTATGAACTTACTTGTTACTTACAAACTAACTTACGTTACTTATGAACCAAATTATTTTACTTACAAACTAACTTATATTACTTACGAACCGACTTAGGTTACTTACAAACTAACTTACAAACCAATTTATGTTACTTACGAACCGACTTAGGTTATTTACGAACTAACTTGTGTTACTTATGAACTAACTTGTGTTACTTACGAACTAACTTATGTTACTTACAAACTAACTTGTGTTACTTATGAACTAACTTAGCTTACTTACAAACTAACTTACGTTACTTACGAACCACCTTGTGTTACTTACGAAACAACTCAGGTTACTTACGAACTAACTTACGTTACTTAAGAACCGACTCAGGTTACTTACCTTAGTACGTTTGAGTAGAAACTGGTTTCACCTTCGTAAGTTTATAATATATATACATAAACCCTGACCTCGGGCAGTGCCTCGGCGTGCGGCGGTAGTTTGCGTACGCTGACGATATCCGACAGTCGGACCACTTTCAGCTTCCGGGTCCTGGGATGAGGATGATGATGAAGGTGATGATGAAGGTGATGATGAAGGTGACGGTGGCGTCTCTTGGGCCCTCCCCCCCCTCCGAGACCTGGGGGGGTGTCAGGACCTGGAGAGAGAGAGAGAGAGAGAGAGAGAGAGAGAGAGAGAGAGAGAGAGAGAGAGAGAGAGAGAGAGAGACATTAACTAATCCACCTTGGGGTTAGGTGGTTTAGATCCCGATCAAGTAACTAGTTCGGGTTTCGCTTCCTGTGTGTGAACAGAATCTTTAATGCACATTAAAGATGATGCTCTCTCTCCCCCCCTCTCTCTCTCGCTCCCCCCTCTCTCTATGTCTCTCTCTCTCTATGTCTCTCTCTCTCTCTCTCTCTCTCTCTCTCTCTCTCTCTCTCTCTCTCTCTCTCTCTCTCTCTCTCTCTCTCTCTCTCTCTCTCTCTCTCTCTCTCTCTCTCTCTCTCTCTCTCTCTCTCTCTCTCTCTCTCTCTCTCTCTCTCTCTATGTATATATGTCTCTCTCTCTCTCTCTCTCTCTCTCTCTCTCTCTCTCTCTCCATGTCTCCATGTCTCTCTCTCTCTCTCCATGTCTCTCTCTCTCTCTATGTCTCGCTCTCTCTCCCCCTCTCTCCCTCTCTATGTCTCTATGTATGTATGTATGTCTCTCTCTCTCTCTCTCTCTCTCTCTCTCCATGTCTCTCTCTCTCTCTCTCTCTCCATGTCTCTCTCTCTCTCTCTCTCTCCATGTCTCTCTCTCTCTCTCTCTCTCTCTCCATGTCTCTCTCCCTATGTCTCTCTCTCTCTCTCTCTCTCTTTCTCTATGTCTCTCTCTCTCTCTCTCTCTCTTTCTCTATGTCTCTCTCTCTCTCTCTCTCTCTCTCTCTCTCTCTCTAGGTCTCTCTCTAGGTCTCTCTCTCTCTCTCTCTCTCTTAGCGAATGTGCAGTTTCGCAGCGCTTTTTGTTGCTATTTCGCTAGCGCCGCGAATGCTGTATTTTAGCCGCGCTTTTTTTGCTGCTATTTCGCTAGCGCCGCGTTACCTGCGCGTGAACCGGAGCCGATGTCGCTGATCTCCAGACGCCCGGCACTACAGCCGCTAGCCGCGTAGAGGGAGAGCCACACCCGGTTCCACTTCAGCTGGAACCGAGAGGGGGGAGGGAGGGAGGTGAGAGAGAGGAGAGGAGAGGAGAGGAGAGAGAGATCATCATATGAATATGATCAAAATACGAAGATATATAGATATTTATATAGATATATCTATATATATATATACACACATATATATATATACATATATATATGTAACCATAAATATATCTATAACTATATATTTATAGATATAGATATATATATATACATATATATATCTATGTATATATATATATATAGATATATATAGATATAGATATATAGTTACATATATAGATATATATATATGGTTACACATACAGTGCTGCACGAAAGTATGTGAACCCCTTGAACAGTTAAGAGTTTTCTGTTGTTTTACCATGATTTTCCTATTTTATCATCACAAGTTTTACATATATGAAATGTCAGGTTTATGTTTAACAGTTCCATGTACTTTTTTAGAGGGAATTGTGTGAGTAGCCAAAAAAATACATGAAACATGGAATTAGTGGATGTGCAAAAGTAAGTGAACCCCCAGCTGTATTGGTAAAGTCAAGGAGGTAACAGATTCAGGTGAAACACTTTTGGGTGCTTAATTAGTCAATTAAGCAAACCAATCAAATGAGACATCATTAGGAAAAGGGTTGGACAACACAGATTAAAAGAGAGAGAAAAACAACCCAACGACTGCAGTGCCAGGGTGTACCCATACGAATCAACCATGCCAAGAGGAAAGGAGATACCCGAGGAAATCAAGAAAATGGTACTGACAGCCCATCAGTCTAGAGAAGGCTACAAGACAATCTCCAAACGATTCCAGCTCCATCCATCCACGGTGAGGCAAATCATTTACAAATGGAGGGCGTCCAAGATGACCGCATCTTTGCCTAGAAGTGGACGCCCATTAAAACTAACATCAAGAAGCACCCGTAGAATAATAAATCAGGTAAAGGACAACCCACACATCACCTCTAAAGAGTTGCAGAGCTCTCTGGCAGCGTCAGGTGTAAATGTACATGCGTCTACAATTAGACGAAAATTGAACCAACACGACATTCATGGGAGGGTTGCTAGAAGGAAGCCTCTGCTCTCCAAAAAGAACAAAGCTGCCCGTTTAAACTTTGCCAGAGAGAACTTGGACAAACCAGAGGCCTTCTGGAAGTCCATTCTCTGGACAGATGAGTCCAAAATAGAATTATTTGGTCATAATCGTAAGCGCTTTGTTTGGAGAAAAACCAACACAGCACATGAAGAAAATAACCTCATCCCAACAGTGAAGCATGGTGGTGGAAATGTTAAGGTATGGGGCTGCTTCTCTGCTTCTGGACCTGGACAACTCCATATCATCCAGGGAAACATGAATTCTGAAGTGTATCAGCAAATTCTTGATAATAATCTCCAGCCATCAGTCAGGAAGTTGAAACTGGGCCGTAAATGGGTTTTTCAACAAGACAACGACCCAAAACATACCAGCAAATCTACCAAGGAATGGTTCAGAAAAAAGAGGATTCGTACTCTGGATTGGCCAAGTCAAAGTCCGGACCTCAATCCAATTGAAATGTTGTGGCTAGACCTGAAGCGGGGGGTACATGCCAGATGTCCCTCCAACCTTTCTCAACTGGCTGAGTTCTGCAAGGAAGAGTGGGCAAAAATCCCCCACAGCAGATGCGAGAGACTGGTCAGTGGCTATAGAAAACGTTTGATTGCAGTAATGGCTGCAAAAGGAGGTGCCACACGCTATTAACCAAAAGGGTTCACATACTTTTGCACAAGTCATATTTTCAGTTTTTGTGGGAGAAACCACTTTTTTTGAATAAATAATGAAAATACATCATTTTTCTTTGTTTGTGTCCATTATTTGGAAAGTCCTGCTTTACAAATTGGTGTTTGGATATACATTTAATAAGGTTATTTTACATTTTTGTACAATTACAATGACCATGTCTAGGGGGTTCACATACTTTCGAGCAGCACTATATATATAGCAGGGTTTCCGGTATTTACCGTTTTTTAGCGGGTAAAAATGATAAAAAACGGTAATTTAAAAACCTGCGGTCAAAATGTCCGGTAATAATGCTCATACTAAACTTAGATCAGCTTTATTACTGCCCCTCCCCCCCGGAAGGGTGACCGAATGAAGTGACCAATCAGCTGCCACACCTCTCATCGACGTCACTGAACAGGGGGCGTGGCCAAGCCACGTGCGCTGGCGGCGCACACACACACCTGTCAGCAATTGCGTGGCTGATTGCTAATCCCCTCACCTGGGGTATATATACCCTGGCTTCCCGTTAGCCCGGGGTTAGGTTGTACGTTGTTCACGTTAAGTCGTACATTCTGGACGGCATCGCCACGCTGATGTCCCGGAGATCCAGATCCTGTACCTATCGCGCGTCACCCGCCGGTCTCGCGTTACTCCAGGCTATACGAGCTCCCTGGTCATTATAATCACCTGTCCGGTACCTGTCGCTACTCGACCTCCCGGTACCCTGACCCCTGGACTGTCCCTGATCACTCTCTTGTGTTGTGTTTGAGTTGTGTTGTGCTTTAAATAAAGCTTTATGTTATAGCTCCACTGTCTTGGTCTGCGTTCTGGGTCCCACTGAACTATCCCATTTGTGACACTACAGATGTTACAGGTTTTTTAAATAGCGTAGATTTTTGCGGCTAACGAGGTTTTACTCAATCGTTCTTGTTCGTTTTGTATTTCATTAAATATTCACATTTATTTGAGGTCTTTGTCATTCTTTCGTCAATCTAGGTGTACATTATAGTTGCGTTTGTAATATATACTGTTTTTGAAACATGACCGGTAAGTTTCGAATTTGTCCGGTAAAATAAAATCTGTCCGGACACTTGACCGGCAAGAAAAAATCCTAGCGGAAACCCTGATATATATATATATATAGATATATATATATATCTATATATATATATCAGTGGTGAAGCGTCAGGGCCTCCAAGGTATTCAGAGAAGACCCTGGAACTCTCAGATTAAATGTAATCAAATGAATAAATGAGAATGGTATCTGTGTTGTTATCTGTTATATTACAGTGTTACGTTGATGTTTTTGTCTTTCTCGGTCCATGCACGACGCATTTGAGTGGTTTTGTGTTGGAAAAACAATGCAACCAATCAGATATTTTTCTGGGTTGCTGGGAAGAATATCCTTCAACCAAAGTATTCCCGATGACTTTGGCCCTTAGACTGAATGAGAGTGTACGTTTGGATTGACAATTTGATCAACCAATCATATAGTGATTTGTAGCCAATGGGCGTATTCTTTCAGATTTCCCCACAGCTCAATAGGGAGCTAGAAGGTATACTGGCTGGAGCGAGAGTGGATCTAGCGTAGTGCTACGTTTTTTCTACGTAGGATTTTACGTCAAAATGGCGAAGGCGAAGATGATGGGCTGTTACTTCACTACATGGACACTGCTTTACCAACTATGGTACACTTGGAAATTGGCTGCGACAATCTTATCTGCCTAAATGAGATAAGGCATAAAGTGACTGCCTCCGTGACGTCCGTCTGACTAGAACAACTGAATTTTCGAATTGGGGGGGGGGGGGTCATGGTGGTCTACAGCAGGGGTTCCCAAAGTGGGGGTCGCGGGACCCCGAGGGGGGGGTCGCGAGATGATTTCAGAATCCTCTTGATGTGACCCATGAGGTTTATTTATTTTTTATTTTATCATTATTATTTATTTTTAATTTTTTATCATTTGTATTATTATTATTGTTAATAATAACGTGAGTGACGAATAAAGGAATTCTGATTCCCACAGATTCACGACAGTAACATCATTGAAAAATGACGTTCGCGATTCCCCCCCCCCCCACCCCGTCGGACAGTGATAGTGGGGGGTCGCCAGTCTCCAGCACTGTTATTTTGGGGGTCGCAGTTTGGGAACCCCTGGTCTACAGAAGGTCCAGTTGTGATAGACACGCTTCGACACTGATATATATATATATATGGTTACACATACACATATATATACATATACACATATATATATATATATATATATATATATATATATATATATATATATATATATATATATATATATATATATCATAGAATAAGGGAGAGACAGACAAACAGAGATAGAGAGACAGGGAGAGAGAGAGAGAGAGAGAGAGAGAGGGGAGGGGGGAGAGAGAGAGAGAGACTACTGTTCTACACTATAAGGAATGCGGTGACGCGGTATGTGTGTGTGTCTCAACATGAATCCACCTCAACACATTGAACCCTGACACACACACACACACACACACACACACACACACACACACACACACACACACACACACACACACACACACACACACACACACACACACACACACACACACACACACACACCTTTATAGTTCATCATAGTTAGTATATATATATATATATATATATATTTAAAAGAGAGAGAGAGACAGAAAATGTTGACTTACTTTGCCCGCTTTTCGCGGTTGGAGGTAAACGTTTCCCGCTTTAACGTGCTCGTCCATTCTTCTTCTTCTTCTTCTACACTTTAAATAAACAGCTCAACTAGGAGATAGGAGCTAACGTATAAAAGTCCCGAAGTTTTAGATAAATATGACGAAGAAATGAACTAAATGGGACGTTTTTTGTTGTGAGGGTTTAAAAAGTGCTCCGAAGTCATTGACGCAAACACACCCCGTCGAAACCCGGAGCGTGCTGCTGGCTGCTGACGTAGTGGTGGTGTTTGTGTGTTTTTGTGTGTGGGTCGTTCGGGAACGAACATATCTTACGGAACGAGTATTTTTCAGAACGACTCGTTCATTCCTCATCTTCCATTCTCATTCCTTCGTTCGTTCGCTTCTTTGTAGTGGTGTGTGTGTGTGTGTGTGTGTGGGTCATTCAGGAACGAGCGCGTCTTGCCGAACGAGTCTTGTCAGGGAACAACTCGTTCGTAAAGGCCCCGTCACACCATAACGTTCTGGTCAGCGTTCTATGAACGTTCTAATCAACGTTCAATTTTCGAGCGTTGTAGGGTGGGTGGACACATCTGGCGTATGACTAACGTGTGACTAACGCATGAATTAGCGTGTGACTAACGCATGAGGAGCGTGTACCAGCGACCAAGTAAGACACCCCTGAAACTATTAGCATGTGCTGACGTGTCACTGTGTTCAAACGGGTATAAAACGCGGGGAAATCACAGTGGATTCAGTTGTTCTTGTCACGAGTAGATTGTTCGGTGGGACCCAGAACGCAGATCAAGACACAGTGGAGCTATAACAGAGCTTTATTTCAAGCAAACACAACACAAGAGAGTAATCAGGGACAGTCCAGGGGTCTGGGTACCGGGTGGTCGATCCACGGAGTACCGGCAGGTAGTAGACCAGCGAGTAGTCCGGGACGGGAGAGGAGTCTGGGTACCGGGAGGTCGGAGTAGGGACAGGTACCAGACAGGCGGGTGATCAGGGATGAGCGAGAAGTCTAGATACCGGGAGGTCGGAGTAGCGACAGGTACTTGACAGGTAAATATAATTACCGGGGAGCTCGTATAGACCGGCGTAACGCGAGACAGGCGGGTGACGCGGGATAGGCAAAGAATCTGGATCTCCGGGACATCAGCGTGGCGATTCCGTCCAGAATGTACGACGTAACATGAACAAAGTATGACGTACGACCTAACCCTGGGGTAACGGGAAGCCAGGGTCTATATACCCCAGGTGAGGGGATTAGCAATCAGCCACGGCAATTACTGACAGGTGTGTGTGTGCGCCGCCAGCGCACGTGGCTTGGCCACGTCCCCTGTCAACCACTGTAACCATGACAGTTCTTCTGGATATTAAACAGTGCACATCATGCCGCCAAGAGGAAAAAAAGCGTGTGAGGGGGACTACTGCTAAACTCCATATTCGTTCATTTGAGACTCGTTCATTGGAGACCCGTTCATTGGAGACTCGTTCATTTGAGACTCGTTCATTGGAGACTCGTTCATTGAACAACTCGTTCATTGAACGACTCGTTCATTGGAGACTCGTTCATTGGAGACTTGTTCATTGAACGACTTGTTCATTTAAGACTCGTTCATTGGAGACTCATTCATTTGAGACTCTTTCATTGAACGACTCGTTCATTGGTGACTCATTCATTGGAGACTCGTTCATTGGAGACTCGTTCAGTGGAGACTCGTTCATTGGAGACTCGTTCATTGGAGACTCGTTAATTTGAGACGCGTTCATTGGAGACTTGTTCATTGAACGACTCTTTCATTGAATGACTCGTTCATTTGTCACTCATTCATTGGAGACTCGTTCATTGGAGACTCGTTCAGTGGAGACTCGTTCATTTGAGACTCGTTCATTGGAGACTCGTTCATTGAACGACACTTTCATTGAATGACTCGTTCATTGGTGACTCATTCATTGGAGACTCGTTCATTGGAGACTCGATCAGTGGAGACTTGTTCATTGGAGGCTCGTTCATTGGAGACTCGTTAATTTGAGACGCGTTCATTGGAGACTCGTTCATTGAACGACTCTTTCATTGAATGACTCGTTCATTTGTCACTCATTATTGGAGACTCGTTCATTGGAGACTTGTTCAGTGGAGACTCGTTCATTTGAGACTCGTTCATTGGAGACTCGTTCATTGAACGACTCTTTCATTGAACGACTCGTTCATTGGTGACTCATTCATTGGAGACTCGTTCATTGGAGACTCGTTCATTGGAGACTCGTTCATTGGAGACTCGTTCATTAGAGACTCGTTCATTTGACACAAGTTCATTGGAGACTCGTTCAGTGGAGATTCGTTCATTGGAGACTTGTTCATTTGAGACTCGTTCATTGGAGACTCGTTCATTTGAGACTCGTTCATTGGAGACTTGTTCATTGAACGACTCGTTCATTGGAGATTCGTTCATTGGAGACTCGTTCATTGAATGACTCGTTCATTCAAGACTCGTTCATTGGAGACTCGTTCATTGGAGACTCGGTCATTAAATGACTTGTTCATTGGAGACTTGTTCTTTGAACGATTCGTTAATTTGAGACTCGTTCATTTGAGAATCGTTCTATGGAGACTCGTTTATTTCAGACTCGTTCATTGGAGACTCGTTCATTGAACGAGTCGTTCATTGAACGAGTCGTTCATTGGTGACTCATTCATTGGAGACTCGTTCAATGGAGACTCGTTCAGTGGAGACTCGTTCATTGAACGACTCTTTCATTGAACGACTCGTTCATTGGTCACTCATTCATTGGAGACTCGTTCATTGGAGACTCGTTCAGTGGAGACTCGTTCATTGAACGAGTCGTTCATTGAACGAGTCGTTCATTGGTGACTCATTCATTGGAGACTCGTTCAATGGAGACTCGTTCAGTGGAGACTCGTTCATTGAACGACTCTTTCATTGAACGACTCGTTCATTGGTCACTCATTCATTGGAGACTCGTTCATTGGAGACTCGTTCAGTGGAGACTCGTTCATTGAACGACTCTTTCATTGAACGACTCGTTCATTGGTCACTCATTCATTGGAGACTCGTTCATTGGTCACTCATTCATTGGAGACTCGTTCATTGGAGACTCTTTCAGTGGAGACTCGTTCAATGGAGACTCGTTCAATGGAGACCCGTTCATTGGAGACTCATTCATTTGAGACTCGTCCATTGGAGACTCGTTCATTGAACGACTCGTTCATTGGTGACTCATTCATTGGAGACTCGTTCATTGGAGACTCGTTCATTGGAGACTCGTTCATTTGAGACTCGTTCAGTGGAGACTCGTTCATTGGAGACTCGTTCATTGGTGACTCATTCATTGGTGACTCATTCATTGGAGACTCGTTTATTGGAGACTCGTTCATTGGAGACTCGTTCGTTTGAGACTCGTTCATTGGAGACTCGTTCAATGAACGACTCTTTCATTGAATGACTCGTTCATTTGTCACTCATTCATTGGAGACTCATTCATTGGAGACTTGTTCAGTGGAGACTCGTTCATTTGAGACTCGTTCATTGGAGACTCGTTCATTGAACGACTCTTTCATTGAACGACTCGTTCATTGGTCACTCATTCATTGGAGACTCGTTCATTGGAGACTCGTTCATTGAACGACTCGTTCATTGAACGACTCATTCATTGGTGACTCATTCATTGAAGACTCGTTCATTGGAGACTCGTTCAATGGAGACTCGTTCATTGGAGACTCGTTCATTGAAGACTCGTTCATTGAACGACTCGTTCGTTGGAGACTCGTTCATTGGAGACTCGTTCATTGGAGACTCATTCATTAGAGACTCGTTAATTTGACACAAGTTTATTGGAGACTCGTTCAGTGGAGACTCGTTCATTGGAGACTTGTTCATTTGAGACTCGTTCATTGGAAACTCGTTCATTTGAGACTCGTTCATTGGAGACTCGTTCATTGAATGACTCGTTCATTGGAGATTCGTTCATTGGAGACTCGTTCATTGAATGACTCGTTCATTCAAGACTCGTTCATTGGAGACTCGTTTGTTTGAGACTCGTTCATTGGAGACTCGTTTGTTTGAGACTCGTTCATTGAACGACTCGTTCAATGGAGACTCTTTCATTGGAGACTCATTCATTGGAGACTCGGTCATTAAATGATTTGTTCATTGGAGACTCGTTCTTTGAACGATTCGTTAATTTGAGACTCGTTCATTTGAGAATCGTTCTATGGAGACTCGTTCATTTGAGACTCGTTCATTGGAGACTCGTTCATTGAACGAGTCGTTCATTGAACGAGTCGTTCATTGGTGACTCATTCATTGGAGACTCGTTCATTGGAGACTCGTTCAGTGGAGACTCGTTCATTGGAGACTCGTTCATTGGAGACTCGTTAATTTGAGACGCGTTCATTGGAGACTCGTTCATTGAACGACTCTTTCATTGAACGACTCGTTCATTGGTCACTCATTCATTGGAGACTCGTTCAGTGGAGACTCGTTCAGTGGAGACTCGTTCATTGAACGACTCTTTCATTGAACGACTCGTTCATTGGTCACTCTTTCATTGAATGACTCGTTCATTGGTCACTCATTCATTGGAGACTCGTTCATTGGAGACTCGTTCAGTGGAGACTCGTTCATTTGAGACTCGTTCATTGGAGACTCGTTCATTGAACGACTCTTTCATTGAACGACTCGTTCATTGGTGACTCATTCATTTGAGACTCGTTCATTGGAGACTCGATCAGTGGAGACTCGTTCATTGGAGGCTCGTTCATTGGAGACTCGTTAATTTGAGACGCGTTCATTGGAGACTCATTCATTGAACGACTCTTTCATTGAATGACTCGTTCATTTGTCACTCATTCATTGGAGACTCGTTCATTGGAGACTTTTTCAGTGGAGACTCGTTAATTTGAGACTCGTTCATTGGAGACTCGTTCATTGAATGACTCTTTCATTGAACGACTCGTTCATTGGTCACTCATTCATTGGAGACTCGTTCATTGGAGACTCGTTCATTGAATGACTCGTTCATTGAACGACTCGTTCATTGGTCACTCATTCATTGGAGACTCGTTCATTGGAGACTCGTTCAGTGGAGACTCGTTCATTGAACGAGTCGTTCATTGAACGAGTCGTTCATTGGTGACTCATTCATTGGAGACTCGTTCAATGGAGACTCGTTCAGTGGAGACTCGTTCATTGAACGACTCTTTCATTGAACGACTCGTTCATTGGTCACTCATTCATTGGAGACTCGTTCATTGGAGACTCGTTCAGTGGAGACTCGTTCATTGAACGACTCTTTCATTGAACGACTCGTTCATTGGTCACTCATTCATTGGAGACTCGTTCATTGGTCACTCATTCATTGGAGACTCGTTCATTGGAGACTCTTTCAGTGGAGACTCGTTCAATGGAGACTCGTTCAATGGAGACCCGTTCATTGGAGATTCATTCATTTGAGACTCGTCCATTGGAGACTCGTTCATTGAACGACTCGTTCATTGGTGACTCATTCATTGGAGACTCGTTCATTGGAGACTCGTTCATTGGAGACTCGTTCATTTGAGACTCGTTCAGTGGAGACTCGTTCATTGGAGACTCGTTCATTGGTGACTCATTCATTGGTGACTCATTCATTGGAGACTCGTTTATTGGAGACTCGTTCATTGGAGACTCGTTCGTTTGAGACTCGTTCATTGGAGACTCGTTCAATGAACGACTCTTTCATTGAATGACTCGTTCATTTGTCACTCATTCATTGGAGACTCGTTCATTGGAGACTTGTTCAGTGGAGACTCGTTCATTTGAGACTCGTTCATTGGAGACTCGTTCATTGAACGACTCTTTCATTGAACGACTCGTTCATTGGTCACTCATTCATTGGAGACTCGTTCATTGGAGACTCGTTCATTGAACGACTCGTTCATTGAACGACTCATTCATTGGTGACTCATTCATTGAAGACTCGTTCATTGGAGACTCGTTCAATGGAGACTCGTTCATTGGAGACTCGTTCATTGAAGACTCGTTCATTGAACGACTCGTTCGTTGGAGACTCGTTCATTGGAGACTCGTTCATTGGAGACTCATTCATTAGAGACTCGTTAATTTGACACAAGTTCATTGGAGACTCGTTCAGTGGAGACTCGTTCATTGGAGACTTGTTCATTTGAGACTCGTTCATTGGAAACTCGTTCATTTGAGACTCGTTCATTGGAGACTCGTTCATTGAACGACTCGTTCATTGGAGATTCGTTCATTGGAGACTCGTTCATTGAATGACTCGTTCATTCAAGACTCGTTCATTGGAGACTCGTTTGTTTGAGACTCGTTCATTGAACGACTCGTTCAATGGAGACTCTTTCATTGGAGACTCATTCATTGGAGACTCGGTCATTAAATGACTTGTTCATTGGAGACTCGTTCTTTGAACGATTCGTTAATTTGAGACTCGTTCATTTGAGAATCGTTCTATGGAGACTCGTTCATTTGAGACTCGTTCATTGGAGACTCGTTCATTGAACGAGTCGTTCATTGAACGAGTCGTTCATTGGTGACTCATTCATTGGAGACTCGTTCATTGGAGACTCGTTCAGTGGAGACTCGTTCATTGGAGACTCGTTCATTGGAGACTCGTTAATTTGAGACGCGTTCATTGGAGACTCGTTCATTGAACGACTCTTTCATTGAACGACTCGTTCATTGGTCACTCATTCATTGGAGACTCGTTCAGTGGAGACTCGTTCAGTGGAGACTCGTTCATTGAACGACTCTTTCATTGAACGACTCGTTCATTGGTCACTCTTTCATTGAATGACTCGTTCATTGGTCACTCATTCATTGGAGACTCGTTCATTGGAGACTCGTTCAGTGGAGACTCGTTCATTTGAGACTCGTTCATTGGAGACTCGTTCATTGAACGACTCTTTCATTGAACGACTCGTTCATTGGTGACTCATTCATTGGAGACTCGTTCATTGGAGACTCGATCAGTGGAGACTCGTTCATTGGAGGCTCGTTCATTGGAGACTCGTTCATTTGAGACTCGTTCATTGGAGACTCGTTCATTGAACGACTCTTTCATTGAACGACTCGTTCATTGGTGACTCATTCATTGGAGACTCGTTCATTGGAGACTCGATCAGTGGAGACTCGTTCATTGGAGGCTCGTTCATTGGAGACTCGTTAATTTGAGACGCGTTCATTGGAGACTCATTCATTGAACGACTCTTTCATTGAATGACTCGTTCATTTGTCACTCATTCATTGGAGACTCGTTCATTGGAGACTTTTCAGTGGAGACTCGTTCATTTGAGACTCGTTCATTGGAGACTCGTTCATTGAATGACTCTTTCATTGAACGACTCGTTCATTGGTCACTCATTCATTGGAGACTCGTTCATTGGAGACTCGTTCATTGAATGACTCGTTCATTGAACGACTCGTTCATTGGTGACTCATTCATTGGAGACTCGTTCATTGGAGACTCGTTCAATGGAGACTTGTTCATTGGAGACTCGTTCATTGAAGACTCGTTCATTGAACGACTCGTTCGTTGGAGACTCGTTCAGTGGAGACTCGTTCATTGGAGACTTGTTCATTTGACACAAGTTCATTGGAGACTCGTTCAGTGGAGACTCGTTCATTGGAGACTTGTTCATTTGAGACTCGTTCATTGGAGACTCGTTCATTTGAGACTCGTTCATTGGAGACTTGTTCATTGAACGACTCGTTCATTGGAGATTCGTTCATTGGAGACTCGTTCATTGAATGACTCGTTCATTCAAGACTCGTTCATTGGAGACTCGTTTGTTTGAGACTCGTTCATTGAACGACTCGTTCAATGGAGACTCTTTCATTGGAGACTCATTCATTGGAGACTCGGGCATTAAATGACTTGTTCATTGGAGACTCGTTCTTTGAACGATTCGTTAATTTGAGACTCGTTCATTTGAGAATCGTTCTATGGAGACTCGTTCATTTGAGACTCGTTCATTGGAGACTCGTTCATTGAACGAGTCGTTCATTGAACGAGTCGTTCATTGGTGACTCATTCATTGGAGACTCGTTCATTGGAGACTCGTTCAGTGGAGACTCGTTCATTGGAGACTCGTTAATTTGAGACGCGTTCATTTACTTCCTGCGGAGGCTCCGGTCCTTCAACGTTTGCAACAAGATGCTGAATGTGTTCTACCAGTCGGTGGTAGCCAGTGCCATCTTCTCCGGAGTCGTGTGCTGGGGAAGCAGGTTGAGATCAGCAGACGCCAACAAGATCAGCAGGATTGTCAGGAAGGCTGGCGCTGTCCTGGGGGTCCAGCTGGACTCCTTGTTGGTGGTGTCTGAGAGAAGGATGCTGCGCAAGCTGCGTAGTATCCTTGACAACAACTCTCACCCTCTCCATCAGGTGCTGACCTCATATAGAAGCACCTTTAGCAACAGACTCATTCCACCCAGGTGCACCACAGAACGCCATAGGAAGTCCTTTCTTCCTGTGGCCATTAGACTCTTTAATTCCTCTACCTCGGGTCGTGAGAGGGACAGTGGAGACTCAGTGACCTGAGGCCAACATACTTATTTTTATTTTGTATTTTTGGTCAACGCACTGTAATCATCTCATTGTACTTTGCACTGTAAATTCTATTTCAAATCCGAATTCACTTTTCACTTTTTCACTTTTCACATGTCACTTTTCAGTTGAGTTAATTATTAATATATTATTACTGCCAATTTGCACTATATTCAGTGGAGACTCGTTCAATGGAGACTCGTTCAATGGAGACCCGTTCATTGGAGACTCATTCATTTGAGACTCGTCCATTGGAGACTCGTTCATTGAACGACTCGTTCATTGAACGACTCGTTCATTGGTGACTCATTCATTGGAGACTCGTTCATTGGAGACTCGTTCATTGGAGACTCGTTCATTTGAGACTCGTTCAGTGGAGACTCGTTCATTGGAGACTCGTTCATTGGAGACTCGTTCATTGGAGACTCGTTCATTGGTGACTCATTCATTGGAGACTCGTTTATTGGAGACTCGTTCATTGGAGACTCGTTCGTTTGAGACTCGTTCATTGGAGACTCGTTCAATGAACGACTCTTTCATTGAATGACTCGTTCATTTGTCACTCATTCATTGGAGACTCGTTCATTGGAGACTTGTTCAGTGGAGACTCGTTCATTTGAGACTCGTTCATTGGAGACTCGTTCATTGAACGACTCGTTCATTGAACGACTCGTTCATTGGTGACTCATTCATTGAAGACTCGTTCATTGGAGACTTGTTCAATGGAGACTCGTTCATTGGAGACTCGTTCATTGAAGACTCGTTCATTGAACGACTCGTTCGTTGGAGACTCGTTCATTGGAGACTCGTTCATTGGAGACTCGTTCATTAGAGACTCGTTCATTTGACACAAGTTCATTGGAGACTCGTTCAGTGGAGACTCGTTCATTGGAGACTTGTTAATTTGAGACTCGTTCATTGGAAACTCGTTCATTTGAGACTCGTTCATTGGAGACTCGTTCATTGAACGACTCGTTCATTGGAGATTCGTTCATTGGAGACTCGTTCATTGAATGACTCGTTCATTCAAGACTCGTTCATTGGAGACTCGTTTGTTTGAGACTCGTTCATTGAACGACTCGTTCAATGGAGACTCTTTCATTGGAGACTCATTCATTGGAGACTCGGTCATTAAATGACTTGTTCATTGGAGACTCGTTCTTTGAACGATTCGTTAATTTGAGACTCGTTCATTTGAGAATCGTTCTATGGAGACTCGTTCATTTGAGAATCGTTCTATGGAGACTCGTTCATTTGAGACTCGTTCATTGGAGACTCGTTCATTGGAGACTCGTTCATTGAACGAGTCGTTCATTGAACGAGTCGTTCATTGGTGACTCATTCATTGGAGACTCGTTCATTGGAGACTCGTTCAGTGGTGACTCGTTCATTGGAGACTCGTTCATTGGAGACTCGTTAATTTGAGACGCGTTCATTGGAGACTCGTTCATTGAACGACTCTTTCATTGAACGACTCGTTCATTGGTCACTCATTCATTGGAGACTCGTTCATTGGAGACTCGTTCAGTGGAGACTCGTTCATTGAACGACTCTTTCATTGAACGACTCGTTCATTGGTCACTCTTTCATTGAATGACTCGTTCATTGGTCACTCATTCATTGGAGACTCGTTCATTGGAGACTCGTTCAGTGGAGACTCGTTCATTTGAGACTCGTTCATTGGAGACTCGTTCAGTGGAGACTCGTTCATTGGAGACTTGTTAATTTGAGACTCGTTCATTGGAAACTCGTTCATTTGAGACTCGTTCATTGGAGACTCGTTCATTGAACGACTCGTTCATTGGAGATTCGTTCATTGGAGACTCGTTCATTGAATGACTCGTTCATTCAAGACTCGTTCAGTGGAGACTCGTTCATTTGAGACTCGTTCATTGGAGACTCGTTCAGTGGAGACTCGTTCATTGGAGACTTGTTAATTTGAGACTCGTTCATTGGAAACTCGTTCATTTGAGACTCGTTCATTGGAGACTCGTTCATTGAACGACTCGTTCATTGGAGATTCGTTCATTGGAGACTCGTTCATTGAATGACTCGTTCATTCAAGACTCGTTCAGTGGAGACTCGTTCATTTGAGACTCGTTCATTGGAGACTCGTTCAGTGGAGACTCGTTCATTGGAGACTTGTTAATTTGAGACTCGTTCATTGGAAACTCGTTCATTTGAGACTCGTTCATTGGAGACTCGTTCATTGAACGACTCGTTCATTGGTGACTCATACCATTGGAGACTCGTTAATTGGAGACTCGTTCATTGGAGACTCGTTCGTTTGAGACTCGTTCATTGAACGACTTGTTCATTGGAGACTCTTTCATTGGAGACTCGTTCATTGGAGACTCGTTCATTAAATGACTTGTTCATTGGAGACTCGTTCTTTAAACGATTCGGTCATTTGAGACCCGTTAACTGGAGACTCGTTCATTGGAGACTCGTTCGTTTGAGACTCGTTCATT
>JANIIK010000774.1:162635-175000 GCA_027704905.1 Muraenolepis orangiensis
GGCTTCCTCCACCGACAATGAACGACCCAATGAACGACTCGTTCATTGGAGACTCATTCATTGGAGACTCGTTCATTGGAGACTCGTTCATTGAACGACTCGTTCATTGGTGACTCATACCATTGGAGACTCGTTAATTGGAGACTCGTTCATTGGAGACTCGTTCGTTTGAGACTCGTTCATTGAACGACTTGTTCATTGGAGACTCTTTCATTGGAGACTCGTTCATTGGAGACTCGTTCATTAAATGACTTGTTCATTGGAGACTCGTTCTTTAAACGATTCGGTCATTTGAGACCCGTTAACTGGAGACTCGTTCATTGGAGACTCGTTCGTTTGAGACTCGTTCATTGAACGACTTGTTCATTGGAGACTCTTTCATTGGAGACTTGTTCATTGGAGACTCGTTCATTAAATGACTTGTTCATTGGAGACTCGTTCTTTAAACGATTCGTTCATTTGAGACCCGTTAATTGGAGACTCGTTCATTGGAGACTCGTTCAATGGAGACTCCTTCAATGGAGACCCGTTCATTGGAGACTCGTTCATTGAACGACTCTTTCATTGGAGACTTGTTCATGGGAGACTCGTTCATTGGAGACTCGTTCATTAGAGACTCGTTAATTTGACACACGTTCATTGGAGACTCATTCAGTGGAGACTCGTTCATTGGAGACTCGTTTATTTGAGACTCGTTCATTGGAGACTCGTTCATTTGAGACTCGTTCATTGGAGACTCGTTCATTGAACGACTCGTTCATTGGAGATTCGTTCATTGGAGACTCGTTCATTGAACGACTCGTTCATTGAACGACTCGTTCATTAGAGACTTGTTCATGGGAGACTCGTTCATTGGAGACTCGTTCATTAGAGACTCGTTAATTTGACACACGTTCATTGGAGACTCATTCAGTGGAGACTCGTTCATTGGAGACTCGTTCATTTGAGACTCGTTCATTGGAGACTCGTTCATTTGAGACTCGTTCGTTGGAGACTCGTTCATTGAACGACTCGTTCATTGGAGATTCGTTCATTGGAGACTCGTTCATTGAACGACTCGTTCATTGAACGACTCGTTCATTCAAGACTCGTTCATTGGAGACTCGTTTGTTTGAGACTCGTTCATTGAACGACTCGTTCATTGGAGACTCTTTAATTGGAGACTCGTTCATTGGAGACTCGTTCATTAAATGACTTGTTCATTGGAGACTCGTTCTTTGAACGATTCCTTAATTTGAGACTCGTTCATTTGAGAATCGTTCTATGGAGACTCGTTCATTTGAGACTCGTTCATTGGAGACTCGTTCATTGAACGAGTCGTTCATTGAACGAGTCGTTCATTGGTGACTCATTCATTGGAGACTCGTTCATTGGAGACTCGTTCAGTGGAGACTCGTTCATTGGAGACTCGTTCATTGGAGACTCGTTAATTTGAGACGCGTTCATTGGAGACTCGTTCATTGAACGACTCTTTCATTGAACGACTCGTTCATTGGAGACTCGTTCATTGGAGACTCGTTCAGTGGAGACTCGTTCATTGGAGACTCGTTCATTGGAGACTCGTTAATTTGAGACTCGTTAATTTGAGACGCGTTCATTGGAGACTCGTTCATTAAACAACTCTTTCATTGAACGACTCGTTCATTGGTCACTCATTCATTGGAGACTCGTTCATTGGTCACTCATTCATTGGAGACTCGTTCAGTGGAGACTCGTTCAATGGAGACTCGTTCATTGAACGACTCCTTCATTGAATGACTCGTTCATTGGTCACTCATTCATTGGAGATTCGTTCATTGTCACTAATTCATTGGAGACTCGTTCATTGGAGACTCGTTCAGTGGAGACTCGTTCAATGGAGACTCGTTCAATGGAGACCCGTTCATTGGAGACTCGTTCATTTGAGACTCGTCCATTGGAGACTCGTTCATCGAACGACTCTTTCATTGAACGACTCGTTCATTGGTGACTCATTCATTGGAGACTCGTTCATTGGAGACTCGTTCATTGGAGACTCGTTCAGTGGAGACTCGTTCATTGGAAACTCGTTCATTGGAGACTCGTTCATTGAACGACTCGTTCATTGAACGACTCGTTCATTGGTGACTCATTCATTGGAGACTCGTTCATTGGAGACTCGTTAATTGGAGACTCGTTCATTGAACGACTCGTTCAGTGGAGACTCGTTCATTAAATGACTTGTTCATTGGAGACTCGTTCTTTAAACGATTCGTTCATTTGAGACCCGTTAACTGGAGACTCGTTCATTGGAGACTCGTTCGTTTGAGACTCGTTCATTGAACGACTTGTTCATTGGAGACTCTTTCATTGGAGACTTGTTCATTGGAGACTCGTTCATTAAATTACTTGTTCATTGGAGAATCGTTCTTTAAACGATTCGTTCATTTGAGACCCGTTAATTGGAGACTCGTTAATTTGAGACGCGTTCATTGAGACTCGTTCATTGAACGACTCTTTCATTGAACGACTCGTTCATTGGTCACTCATTCATTGGAGACTCGTTCATTGGAGACTCTTTCAGTGGAGACTCGTTCAATGGAGACTCGTTCAATGGAGACCCGTTCATTGGAGACTCGTTCATTTGAGACTCGTCCATTGGAGACTCGTTCATTGAACGACTCGTTCATTGAACGACTCGTTCATTGGTGACTCGTTCAGTGGAGACTCGTTCATTGGAGACTCGTTCATTGGAGACTCGTTCATTGAACGACTTGTTCATTGGAATCTCGTTCATTTGAGACTTGATCATTTGAGACTCGTTCATTGGAGACCTGGTCATTGGAGACTCGTTAATTTGAAACTTGTTCATTGGAGACTTGTTCATTTGAGAATAGTTCAGTGAACAACTCGTTCATTTGAGACTCGTTCATTGGAGACTCGTTCATTTGAGACTCGTTCATTGAACGACTCGTTCATTGGAGATTTGTTCATTGGCGACTCGTTCATTGAACGACTCGTTCATTTAAGACTCGTTCATTGGAGTCTCGTTCATTGGAGACTCGTTCATTGAACGACTCGTTCATTGGAGACTCATTCATTGGAGACTCGTTCATTGGAGACTCGTTCATTGAACGACTCGTTCATTAGAGACTTGTTCATGGGAGACTCGTTCATTGGAGACTCGTTCATTAGAGACTCGTTAATTTGACACACGTTCATTGGAGACTCGTTCAGTGGAGACTCGTTCATTGGAGACTCGTTTATTTGAGACTCGTTCATTGGAGACTCGTTCATTTGAGACTCGTTCATTGGAGACTCGTTCATTGAACGACTCGTTCATTGGAGATTCGTTCATTGGAGACTTGTTCATTGAACGACTCGTTCATTGAACGACTCGTTCATTCAAGACTCGTTCATTGGAGACTCGTTTGTTTGAGACTCGTTCATTGAACGACTCGTTCATTGGAGACTCTTTCATTGGAGACTCGTTCATTGGAGACTCGGTCATAAAATGACTTGTTCAATGGAGACTCGTTCTTTGAACGATTCGTTAATTTGAGACTCGTTCATTTGAGAATCGTTCTATGGAGACTCGTTCATTGGAGACTCGTTCATTGGTGACTCATTCATTGGAGACTCGTTCATTGGAGACTCGTTCATTGGAGACTCGTTCAGTGGAGACTCGTTCATTGGAAACTCGTTCATTGGAGACTCGTTCATTTAACGACTCGTTCATTGAACGACTCGTTCATTGGTGACTCATTCATTGGAGTCTCGTTAATTGGAGACTCGTTCATTGTAGACTCGTTAATTGGAGACTCGTTCATTGAACGACTTGTTCATTGGAGACTCTTTCATTGGAGACTCGTTCATTGGAGACTCGTTCATTAAATGACTTGTTCATTGGAGACTCGTTCTTTAAACGATTCGTTCATTTGAGACCCGTTAACTGGAGACTCGTTCATTGGAGACTCGTTCGTTTGAGACTCGTTCATTGAACGACTTGTTCATTGGAGACTCTTTCATTGGAGACTTGTTCATTGGAGACTCGTTCATTAAATGAATTAATTAAATTAATCTTTAAACGATTCGTCATTTGAGACCCGTTAATTGGAGACTCGTTCATTGGAGACTCGTTCAATGGAGACTCCTTCAATGGAGACCCGTTCATTGGAGACTCGTTCATGAACGACTCTTTCATTGAACGACTCGTTCATTGGTGACTCGTTCATTGGAGACTCGTTCAGTGGAGACTCGTTCATTGGAGACTCGTTCATTGGAGACTCGTTCATTGGAGACTCGTTCATTGAACGACTCGTTCATTGAACGACTCGTTCATTGAACGACTCGTTCATTGGTGACTCATTCATTGGAGACTCGTTCATTGGAGACTCGTTCAGTGGAGACGCGTTCATTGGAAACTCGTTCATTGGAGACTCGTTAATTTGAGACGCGTTCATTGGAGACTCGTTCATTGAACGACTCTTTCATTGAACGACTCGTTCATTGGTCACTCATTCATTGGAGACTCGTTCATTGGTCACTCATTCATTGGAGACTCGTTCATTGGAGACTCTTTCAGTGGAGACTCGTTCAATGGAGACTCTTTCAATGGAGACCCGTTCATTGGAGACTCGTTCATTTGAGACTCGTCCATTGGAGACTCGTTCATTGAACGACTCGTTCATTGGTGACTCGTTCAGTGGAGACTCGTTCATTTGAGACTTGTTCATTGGAGACTTGTTCATTTGATTCTTGTTCATTGGAGACCCGTTCATTGGAGACTTGTTCATTTGATTCTTGTTCATTGGAGACTCGTTCATTGGAGACTGGTTCATTAGAGACTCGTTAATTTGACACTCGTTCATTGGAGACTCGTTAACTGGAGACTCGTTCATTGGAGACTCGTTCGTTTGAGACTCGTTCATTGAACGACTTGTTCATTGGAGACTCTTTCATTGGAGACTTGTTCATTGGAGACTCGTTCATTAAATGACTTGTTCATTGGAGACTCGTTCTTTAAACGATTCGTTCATTTGAGACCCGTTAATTGGAGACTCGTTCATTGGAGACTCGTTCAATGGAGACTCCTTCAATGGAGACCCGTTCATTGGAGACTCGTTCATTGAACGACTCTTTCATTGAACGACTCGTTCATTGGTGACTCGTTCATTGGAGACTCGTTCAGTGGAGACTCGTTCATTGGAGACTCGTTCATTGGAGACTCGTTCATTGGAGACTCGTTCATTGAACGACTCGTTCATTGAACGACTCGTTCATTGAACGACTCGTTCATTGGTGACTCATTCATTGGAGACTCGTTCATTGGAGACTCGTTCAGTGGAGACGCGTTCATTGGAAACTCGTTCATTGGAGACTCGTTAATTTGAGACGCGTTCATTGGAGACTCGTTCATTGAACGACTCTTTCATTGAACGACTCGTTCATTGGTCACTCATTCATTGGAGACTCGTTCATTGGTCACTCATTCATTGGAGACTCGTTCATTGGAGACTCTTTCAGTGGAGACTCGTTCAATGGAGACTCTTTCAATGGAGACCCGTTCATTGGAGACTCGTTCATTTGAGACTCGTCCATTGGAGACTCGTTCATTGAACGACTCGTTCATTGGTGACTCGTTCAGTGGAGACTCGTTCATTTGAGACTTGTTCATTGGAGACTTGTTCATTTGATTCTTGTTCATTGGAGACCCGTTCATTGGAGACTTGTTCATTTGATTCTTGTTCATTGGAGACTCGTTCATTGGAGACTGGTTCATTAGAGACTCGTTAATTTGACACTCGTTCATTGGAGACTCGTTCAGTGGAGACTCGTTCAGTGGAGACTCGTTCATTGGAGACTCGTTCATTGGAGACTCGTTCATTGAACGACTCGTTCGTTGGAGACTTGTTCATTGGAGACTCGTTCATTGGAGACTGGTTCATTAGAGACTCGTTAATTTGACACTCGTTCATTGGAGACTCGTTCAGTGGAGACTCGTTCAATGGAGACTCGTTCATTGGAGACTCGTTCATTGAAGACTCGTTCATTGGAGTCTCGTTCATTGGAGACTCGTTCATTGAACGACTCGTTCATTGGAGACTCATTCATTGGAGACTCGTTCATTGGAGACTCGTTCATTGAACGACTCGTTCGTTAGAGACTTGTTCATGGGAGATTCGTTCATTGGAGACTCGTTCATTAGAGACTCGTTAATTTGACAGACGTTCATTGGAGACACTTTCAGTGGAGACTCGTTCATTGGAGACTCGTTCATGTGAGACTCGTTCATTGGAGACTCGTTCATTTGAGACTCATTCATTGGAGACTCGTTTATTGAACGACTCATTCATTGGAGACTCGTTCATTTGAGACTCGTTCATTTGAGACTCGTTCATTGGAGACCCGTTCATTGGAGACTCGTTCATTGGAGACTCGTTCATTGGAGACTCGTTCATTGAACGACTTGTTTATTGGAGTCTCGTTCATTTGAGACTTGTTCATTGGAGACTTGTTCATTTGATTCTTGTTCATTGGAGACCCGTTCATTGGAGACTCGTTCAGTGGAGACTCGTTCATTGGAGACTCGTTCATTGGAGACTCGTTCATTGAACGACTCATTCGTTGGAGACTTGTTCATTGGAGACTCGTTCATTGGAGACTGGTTCATTAGAGACTCGTTAATTTGACACTCGTTCATTGGAGACTCGTTCAGTGGAGACTCGTTCAATGGAGACTCGTTCATTGGAGACTCGTTCATTGAAGACTCGTTCATTGGAGTCTCATTCATTGGAGACTCGTTCATTGAACGACTCGTTCATTGGAGACTCATTCATTGGAGACTCGTTCATTGGAGACTCGTTCTTTGAACGATTCGTTAATTTGAGACTCGTTCATTTGAGAATCGTTCTATGGAGACTCGTTCATGTGAGACTCGTTCATTGGAGACTCGTTCATTTGAGACTCGTTCATTGGAGACTCGTTTATTGAACGACTCATTCATTGGAGACTCGTTCATTTGAGACTCGTTCATTTGAGACTCGTTCATTGGAGACCCGTTCATTGGAGACTCGTTCATTGGAGACTCGTTCATTGGAGACTCGTTCATTGAACGACTTGTTTATTGGAGTCTCGTTCATTTGAGACTTGTTCATTGGAGACTTGTTCATTTGATTCTTGTTCATTGGAGACCCGTTCATTGGAGACTCGTTCAGTGGAGACTCGTTCATTGGAGACTCGTTCATTGGAGACTCGTTCATTGAACGACTCGTTCGTTGGAGACTTGTTCATTGGAGACTCGTTCATTGGAGACTGGTTCATTAGAGACTCGTTAATTTGACACTCGTTCATTGGAGACTCGTTCAGTGGAGACTCGTTCAATGGAGACTCGTTCATTGGAGACTCGTTCATTGAAGACTCGTTCATTGGAGTCTCATTCATTGGAGACTCGTTCATTGAACGACTCGTTCATTGGAGACTCATTCATTGGAGACTCGTTCATTGGAGACTCGTTCATTGAACGACTCGTTCGTTAGAGACTTGTTCATGGGAGATTCGTTCATTGGAGACTCGTTCATTAGAGACTCGTTCATTGGAGACTCGTTCATGTGAGACTCGTTCATTGGAGACTCGTTCATTTGAGACTCGTTCATTGGAGACTCGTTTATTGAACGACTCATTCATTGGAGACTCGTTCATTTGAGACTCGTTCATTTGAGACTCGTTCATTGGAGACCCGTTCATTGGAGACTCGTTCATTGGAGACTCGTTCATTGGAGACTCGTTCATTGAACGACTTGTTTATTGGAGTCTCGTTCATTTGAGACTTGTTCATTTGAGACTCGTTCATTGGAGACCTGTTCATTGGAGACTCGTTAATTTGAGACTTGTTCATTGGAGACTTGTTCATTTGAGAATAGTTCAGTGAACAACTCGTTCATTTGAGACTCGTACATTGGAGACTCGTTCATTTGAGACTCGTTCATTGAACGACTCGTTCATTGGAGATTTGTTCATTGGCGACTCATTCATTGAACGACTCGTTCATTTAAGACTCGTTCATTGGAGACTCGTTCATTAGAGACTCGTTAATTTGACACACGTTCATTGGAGACTCGTTCAGTGGAGACTCGTTCATTGGAGACTCGTTCATTTGAGACTCGTTCATTGGAGACTCGTTCATTTGAGACTCGTTCATTGGAGACTCGTTCATTGAACGACTCGTTCATTGGAGATTCGTTCATTGGAGACTCGTTCATTGAACGACTCGTTCATTCAAGACTCGTTCATTGGAGACTTGTTTGTTTGAGACTCGTTCATTGAACGACTCGTTCATTGGAGACTCTTTAATTGGAGACTCGTTCATTGGAGACTCGGTCATTAAATGACTTGTTCATTGGAGACTCGTTCTTTGAACGATTCGTTAATTTGAGACTCGTTCATTTGAGAATCGTTCTATGGAGACTCGTTCATGTGAGACTCGTTCATTGGAGACTCGTTCATTTGAGACTCGTTCATTGGAGACTCGTTTATTGAACGACTCATTCATTGGAGACTCGTTCATTTGAGACTCGTTCATTTGAGACTCGTTCATTGGAGACCCGTTCATTGGAGACTCGTTCATTGGAGACTCGTTCATTGGAGACTCGTTCATTGAACGACTTGTTTATTGGAGTCTCGTTCATTTGAGACTTGTTCATTGGAGACTTGTTCATTTGATTCTTGTTCATTGGAGACCCGTTCATTGGAGACTCGTTCAGTGGAGACTCGTTCATTGGAGACTCGTTCATTGGAGACTCGTTCATTGAACGACTCGTTCGTTGGAGACTTGTTCATTGGAGACTCGTTCATTGGAGACTGGTTCATTAGAGACTCGTTAATTTGACACTCGTTCATTGGAGACTCGTTCAGTGGAGACTCGTTCAATGGAGACTCGTTCATTGGAGACTCGTTCATTGAAGACTCGTTCATTGGAGTCTCATTCATTGGAGACTCGTTCATTGAACGACTCGTTCATTGGAGACTCATTCATTGGAGACTCGTTCATTGGAGACTCGTTCATTGAACGACTCGTTCGTTAGAGACTTGTTCATGGGAGATTCGTTCATTGGAGACTCGTTCATTAGAGACTCGTTCATTGGAGACTCGTTCATGTGAGACTCGTTCATTGGAGACTCGTTCATTTGAGACTCGTTCATTGGAGACTCGTTTATTGAACGACTCATTCATTGGAGACTCGTTCATTTGAGACTCGTTCATTTGAGACTCGTTCATTGGAGACCCGTTCATTGGAGACTCGTTCATTGGAGACTCGTTCATTGGAGACTCGTTCATTGAACGACTTGTTTATTGGAGTCTCGTTCATTTGAGACTTGTTCATTTGAGACTCGTTCATTGGAGACCTGTTCATTGGAGACTCGTTAATTTGAGACTTGTTCATTGGAGACTTGTTCATTTGAGAATAGTTCAGTGAACAACTCGTTCATTTGAGACTCGTACATTGGAGACTCGTTCATTTGAGACTCGTTCATTGAACGACTCGTTCATTGGAGATTTGTTCATTGGCGACTCATTCATTGAACGACTCGTTCATTTAAGACTCGTTCATTGGAGTCTCGTTCATTGGAGACTCGTTCATTGAACGACTCGTTCATTGGAGACTCATTCATTGGAGACTCGTTCATTGGAGACTCGTTCATTGAACGACTCGTTCATTAGAGACTTGTTCATGGGAGACTCGTTCATTGGAGACTCGTTCATTAGAGACTCGTTAATTTGACACACGTTCATTGGAGACTCGTTCAGTGGAGACTCGTTCATTGGAGACTCGTTCATTTGAGACTCGTTCATTGGAGACTAGTTCATTTGAGACTCGTTCATTGGAGACTCATTCATTGAACTACTCGTTCATTGGAGATTCGTTCATTGGAGACTCGTTCATTGAACGACTCGTTCATTGAACGACTCGTTCAGTCAAGACTCGTTCATTGGAGACTCGTTTGTTTGAGACTCGTTCATTGAACGACTCGTACATTGGAGACTCTTTCATTGGAGACTCGTTCATTGGAGACTCGGTCATAAAATGACTTGTTCAATGGAGACTCGTTCTTTGAACGATTCGTTAATTTGAGACTCGTTCATTTGAGAATCGTTCTTTGGAGACTCGTTCATTGGAGACTCGTTCATTGGAGACTCGTTCATTGAACGACTCGTTCGTTAGAGACTTGTTCATTGGAGACTCGTTCATTGGAGACTCGTTCATTAGAGACTCGTTAATTTGACACACGTTCATTGGAGACTCGTTCAGTGGAGACTCGTTCATTGGAGACTCGTTCATTTGAGACTCGTTCATTGGAGACTCGTTCATTTGAGACTCGTTCATTGGAGACTCGTTCATTGAACGACTCGTTCATTGGAGATTCGTTCATTGGAGACTCGTTCATTGAACGACTCGTTCATTCAAGACTCGTTCATTGGAGACTTGTTTGTTTGAGACTCGTTCATTGAACGACTCGTTCATTGGAGACTCTTTAATTGGAGACTCGTTCATTGGAGACTCGGTCATTAAATGACTTGTTCATTGGAGACTCGTTCTTTGAACGATTCGTTAATTTGAGACTCGTTCATTTGAGAATCGTTCTATGGAGACTCGTTCATTTGAGACTCGTTCATTGGAGACTCGTTCATTGAACGAGTCGTTCATTGGTGACTCATTCATTGGAGACTCGTTCATTGGAGACTCGTTCAGTGCAGACTCGTTCATTGGAGACTCGTTCATTGGAGACTCGTTAATTTGAGACGCGTTCATTGGAGACTCGTTCATTAAACGACTCTTTCATTGAACGACTCGTTCATTGGTCACTCATTCATTGGAGACTCGTTCATTGGTCACTCATTCATTGGAGACTCGTTCAGTGGAGACTCGTTCAATGGAGACTCGATCATTGAACGACTCCTTCATTGAATGACTCGTTCATTGGTCACTCATTCATTGGAGACTCGTTCATTGTCACTAATTCATTGGAGACTCGTTCATTGGAGACTCGTTCAGTGGAGACTCGTTCAATGGAGACTCGTTCAATGGAGACCCGTTCATTGGAGACTCGTTCATTTGAGACTCGTCCATTGGAGACTCGTTCATTGAACGACTCATTCATTGAACGACTCGTTCATTGGTGACTCATTCATTGGAGACTCGTTAATTGGAGACTCGTTCATTGGAGACTCGTTCGTTTGAGATTCGTTCATTGAACGACTTGTTCATTGGAGACTCTTTCATTGGAGACTCGTTCATTGGAGACTCGTTCATTAAATGACTTGTTCATTGGAGACTCATTCTTTAAATGATTCGTTCATTTGAGACCCGTTAACTGGAGACTCGTTCATTGGAGACTCGTTCGTTTGAGACTCGTTCATTGAACGACTTGTTCATTGGAGACTCTTTCATTGGAGACTTGTTCATTGGAGACTCGTTCATTAAATGACTTGTTCATTGGAGACTCGTTCTTTAAACGATTCGTTCATTTGAGAACCGTTAATTGGAGACTCGTTCATTGGAGACTCGTTCAATGGAGACTCCTTCAATGGAGACCCGTTCATTCGAGACTCGTTCATTGAACGACTCTTTCATTGAACGACTCGTTCATTGGTGACTCGTTCATTGGAGACTCGTTCAGTGGAGATTCGTTCATTGGAGACTCGTTCATTGGAGACTCGTTCATTGGAGACTCGTTCATTGAACGACTCGTTCATTAGAGACTTGTTCATGGGAGACTCGTTCATTGGAGACTCGTTCATTAGAGACTCGTTAATTTGACACACATTCATTGGAGACTCATTCAGTGGAGACTCGTTCATTGGAGACTCGTTAATTTGAGACTCGTTCATTGGAGACTCGTTCATTTGAGACTCGTTCATTGGAGACTCGTTCATTGAACGACTCTTTCATTGGAGACTCGTTCATTGAACGACTCGTTCATTGAACGACTCGTTCATTCAAGACTCGTTCATTGGAGACTCGTTTGTTTGAGACTCGTTCATTGAACGACTCGTTCATTGGAGACTCTTTCATTGGAGACTCGTTCATTGGAGACTCGGTCATAAAATGACTTATTCAATGGAGACTCGTTCTTTGAACGATTCATTAATTTGAGACTCGTTCATTTGAGAATCGTTCATTGGAGACGCGTTCATTTGATACTTGTTCATTTGAGACTCGTTCATTGGAGACCTGTTCATTGGAGACTCGTTCATTTGAGACTTGTTCATTGGAGACTTGTTCATTTGATTCTTGTTCATTGGAGACCCGTTCATTGGAGACTCGTTCAGTGGAGACTCGTTCATTGGAGACTCGTTCATTGGAGACTCGGTCATTGAACGACTCGTTCGTTGGAGACTTGTTCATT